>JACXGI010002040.1:27124-67630 GCA_016801175.1 Esox masquinongy | reverse complement strand
ATATAAATAAGGCTATTGGCTTCAATTATATGATGTAAACGCGTGATGAGGAAAGTGATCTACCACTAGATTTTGAAGTAGATAGATGATATTGTTTATCATTTATTTAACAAATTACATGGGGGTTAAAACAACGTATATAAAATCAAAGGACACGAGCGTATCTGACCACCTTACACGCCAATAGAAAAATAACAATTTTACATATGATAAACAGAAAAATTTATTTCAAATGAGTAGGCCTACATACCGTTTACAATGAATTTCAGTCGAGGTGACTTTTCGGCAAAAATCATGGAAAAAAAGGTTGCCAAAAATATTATATATTTCATCATTCCACGTATTGAAGGTGACTGATTTCCGAAGACTTTATATTCAAAACCCTTCTTCTTTTATTTCCGCTGGAGGCAATCAATCGGCTTTCGTAATCGTGCCTTATTATTCCTTGATGTATGCGACTGACTATTGGTGGAGATCAGGCAAACCGTGCTGGTCTGTCTTGCTTATAGACCACTGGAGAATTGGGATATCAGCACAGCAACGTGGAGTCAGGGGTAGACGTAGCTTTGTAAACGTAAAAGTCCCACTATTTAGTGTCTGTAAGATACCTTATTAGAAAATATGTTTAAAATGCTCTTTTCAAATGATTTTGCTCTCTAGGTAGCTATTTATTCATTGTTTAACTTCCATTATTATTTTTATAACAAGAAAAGTTCTACTCCGAGAAAAAAAAGTATAATAAGATACTTGCATGGTTCAAACATTTTCCACATTTGTATGATCTTTCCAGTTAAAAGTTTATCAAGGAACCCCTCAAAAACCATGTAACTAAGGAATATATAAGTGTTTTTGTCTTGTTTTTATTAAGTCATTTTTCATACAGTAGTAAGGAGTGAGTGTATTTTATCATTGCCCTCCTAGGGAAGTGAACTCACAACCCTTTGAAACACCATGCTTTGCCAAATGGCCTACACAACCTGTATCCATAATGTTTTTGTGATTTTTGTGATACATTTTGTGATTTTTGTGATACATTTTGACCGCACGTTGGCGTAAATCAAATTCTTCATCATGTTAAGGTACATTGCAAATGTGAATGTCGCATCACATTGTATGCATGCTATATATTCAAATACCCTTTTCTGACACACAAAATTGCTAGAATAATGTGCTGATAGTGACAAGTTAATAACCTTTCAGACAATTAAGAAAAGTTCCAGATCAGATCCATCTGTACCATTTGATTCAGTATAATTCTGCTATGCCATACAAGGTTTAGTATTGTTTCCCCAACAACTATAAATAGTGTGGATTTATGTAATGCGTGTTATTTTTATTTGTTTTTTATCATCCTAGAGTAGCAAGATGTTTTGTTAAGTACATAATTTACAGTTGTGCTCAAAACTTTGCATACCCTTGGAGAATTGATAATATATGTACCATTTGTAAAGAAAACACATTCAACTGTAGGTCATAACAGAATGGCACAATCACAAAACAAAACATGGCAACAAAGAAAAAAATGAACTGACCCTTGTTCAAAAGTCTGAATAATCTTAGTACTTAATGCTGTGTATAGACACCTTTAGCATCAATGACAGCGTGCAGTCTTTTGTAATAGTTGTCTATGAGGCCCCGAATTCTTGCAGGTAGTATAGCTGCCCATTCGTCTTGGCTTTGGTCGTCTTGCATGAACTGCACGTTTGTGATCTCCCCAGAGTAGCTCGATGATATTAAGGTCAGGAGACTGTGATGGCCACTCCACAACATTCACCTTTTTCTGCTGTAACCACTGGAGGGTCAACTTGGCCTTGTGCTTAGGGTCATTGTCGTGCTGGAAAGTCCAAGTGCATCCCATGCACCGCTTTCATGCAGAAGAATGCAAATTGTCTGCCAGTATTTTCTAATAACATGCTGCATTCATCTTGCCATACATTTTCACAAGATTCTCCGTGACTTTAGAGCTCACACCCCCCAAAACATCAGTGAGCCACCACCTTGCTTCACAGTGGGGATGGTATTCTGTTCACTATAGGCCTTGTTGACACCTCTCCAAACATAACGCTTATGGTTGTGACCATAAAGCTCTATTTTGGTCTCGTCACTCCAAATTACAGTGTGCCAGAAGCTGTGAGGCGTTGTCAGGCATATTGTAACCGGGCTTTTTTGTGGCATTGGCTCAGTAAAGGCTTCTTTCTAGCAGCTTGACCATGCAGCTCATTTTTGTTCAAGTATCGTCGTATTGTGCTCCTTGAAACAACCACACCGTCTTTTTCCAGAGCAGCCTGTATTTCTCCTAAAATTACCTGTGGGTTTTTCTTTGTATCCCAAACAATTCTTCTGGCAGTTTTGGCTGAAATCTTTCTTGGTTTGCCTGACCTTGGTTTGGTATCAAGAGGTCCCCAAATTTTCCACTTCTAAATGAATGATTGAACAATACTGAGTGGCATTTGCAAGGCTTTGGATATCTTTTTATATCCTTTTCCATATTTATAAAGTTCCATTACCTTGTTATGCAGGTCTTTTGACAGTCCTTTTCTGCTCCCTGCAGCTCAGTATCTATCCTGCTCAGTGCATCCATGTGAAAGCTAACAAACTCATTGACTATTTATACACAGACACTAATTGCAATTTAAAAAGCCACAGCTGTGGGAAATTCACCTTTAATTGCAATTTTCGCCTGTATGTCACCTTGTGTGTCTGTAACAAGGCCAAACATTCAAGTGTATGTAAACTTTTGATCAGGGCCATTTAGGTGATTTCTGTTATCATTATGATTTAAAAAGGAGCCAAACAACTATGTGGTAATAAATGGCTTCATATGATCACTATCCTTAAATAAAATAGTTTTTTTGCATGATCCGTCATATTTTCAAAATCAATGCCAAAATGTCACAATTTCTGCCAGGGTATGCAAACTTATGAGCAGAACTGTATTTCCACAGCTTTTTTGAGTTTGCACAATCAAAGTGGATATCGAATGTATATACAATAGGACCTTCTAACCAATGATATTTCAATGAAAAAACGTGGATATGTTCTCAGAAAAAAATATACGCACCCCAGGATATTGCAGTTTAATCCCAGTAAAATAATATCAAGATCAGTCAAATTGTGAAGGGATCTATTGTGCACAACCCTCTTTAAGTAAGTTCATAGGTTTTTAATATGATTGAGGTCTGGGCTCTGACTAGGCCATTCCAAGATATTGATCTTTCTTATAGCTAGCCATTGCTTGGTTGATTTGTCTCTGTGTTTCAGATTGTGTTGAGATGTGAATTTCTTCTTTAACTTCTGCTTTCTTGCAGAGGGCAGCAGGGTTTTGCCCAAATATTTTGATATTGAGAGCTATTAATTTCCCCCTCTCTTCTGATCACAGCCCCTGTCCACACTAAAGAGATGTAGCCCTATAGCATGATGCTGCCGCCACCATGATTAAGAGTAGGTACTGTGTACTTTAGGCGATGAGATGTGTTGGCTTTGCACCCAACATATCTTATGTCATATATTAAAGGGATAGTTCGTCCAAAATGCGTCCATATTTTTCTCAAAGTTCAATTACCAAGAGATATTCCAGAAGGCAAATATAGTCATTTTTTCAAACAATCCATTATTCAGCTCTGTCCCAGTCTGTAATTGGCATTATTAGCATCATCCAAATTCATGAATGGAAACGGTCCGTACCGCTATCGCAAAGCTGCATTGCAAGCGGAAAACTACTCCAAAACACTTCAAACTTCATTCAGTAATCTGTCGCGGTAGCATCGATTTTTTTAACTGTACACTGACTAAACAGCCAGCGGAATTGCCTGAATTCAAACTGGCACTGGCGAACTTTTTTGTACAGTATAGCCACCATACACAGCATCTGTTCTTCGGCAGTGATTTCATCTAGGTGAGCGTGAACTTTAACCTCAACAAGCGAAGATGTGAAGATAGGTTGCTTCGCCTAACTGGTCCATTTGTCAGTGGACATCAGAATAATATTTGTAATTGTGGAAAATGCCGTGTTCATAAGAAAGGTACAAGGGATGTGGGAGAGAAGACTTGAGGTTTCACTCGTTGCCATATCTGTAAGGTCTGTTCACAGTTCTATCTCTCAACCACATCACCAGGATATAGCCTCTAGATCTCAATCACAATGAATGCAGCACTCCTCCCAGCTCCCAATCACCGAAATACTAAGCCCGTTCAAGAGTTTGTGATAGCTTTCTAATGTTCTTTTATCCTAACATGCCTTCCGTGTTTACGATTTAGCTTATTGCCTTCATGTCATACGCACTTGTATTTTGGATTTTGCCTGCTAGTTTACATAACTAGCAGGCAAAATCTATATAATTATGTATATTATTGCTATACATTCTATATCTATAATATTCAATACTTCTACCCATATTGTTCATATTCCCCATCCTATTCTTTTTAAAATTGCAGCTAGTTTACACTGTTATGTATATTATAGCTATAGTTTTTTACTCTGTTTTTGCTTTATATATTTCTTAATTCTTTCTACATAGATGTTGTGTGCCATGTCAAAATAATTTCATTGTGCAGGATGACGCTGTGTTATTCAGTGCATTTGATAAATAAACTTTGAACTTCTGGATTTCCTTTGGTTGTATCGACGTCGACTGCTGCCTGCTCGTTTGCCTGCTCGTGGGTCTATTGAGTTGAAATTAAATTCTACCCGCTCTGCAACTGTGACAATACCTCTGCCTCTCCCAAGTTGTATTGTGGGAGAATCAATAGAGCAATTTCGCCAATGAGACATACAATTTTTGCGAGAAATATTTTAAAACAGAGGATTGTGACCCACGTTCACTTAGAAGTGGACTAAAGGCGAATGCAATTCCATCAAGTTACGCAGTTCAACCCGTGGAGACCACACAGATTGTAAATAATACTTCCAATTGCTATGTTATAATACACACAGTACACATTGCCTCCGGATAGGGTAAGGGTTGGGGATTAACGTGTTCACCATTGGCGACTTTAGCTGCTGTCCAAGTTTCTATTTGGTCAATTCATCATCTGTGTATTATGGTTAGAACTGGTAAGGCTCTATCCCCTGAAAAATGTGCTTTCTGCTTGTATTCAGAGTCAGACATAATATACAGTTAAGTCAGGAAATATTTGGACACTGACACAATTTTCATAATTTTGGCTCTGTACGCCACCACGACAGAGATGAATTTGAAGTGCAGACTTTCAGCTTTAATTCAAGGGGTGGAACAAAAATATTGTATGAAACGTTTAGGAATTGCAACCATTTTAATACACAGTCCCCTTATTTCAGGGGCTCAAATGTAATTGGACAAATTAACACAATCATAAATAAAATGGTCATTTTTAAAACTTTGTCAGGTATCCTTTGCAGGCAATGACCTCTTGAATCTGGAATGCATGGACATTACCAAACGTTGGGTTTCCTTCTCTGTGATTTGCCAGGCCTTCACTGCAGCTGTCTTCAGTTTTTGTTTGTTCGTGGGTCTTCTGCCTTAAGTTTTGTCTTCAGCAAGTGAAATGCATGCTTGATTGGGTTGAGATCAGGTGATTGACTTGGCCATTGCAGAATATTCCATTTCTTTGCCTTATGTATGTTTTGGGTCATTGTCCAAAATGTAAAAGTGAAGCGCCGTCCAATCAACTTTGCTGAATTTGGCTGAATCTGAGCAGACAATATATACCTATACACTTCAGAATTCATCCGGCTGCTTCTGTCTTCTGTCACATCATCAATAAACACTAGTGACCCAGTGCCATTGGAAACCATGCATGCCTATGCCATCACACTGCCTCCACCATGTTTTACAGATGATGTGGTATGCTTGGGATCATGTACGATGCTAATAATGCTAATTACTGACTGAGACAGAGCTGAATAATGGATTGTTTTAAAAAATGAATCTATGTGCCTGAAGGACCAACTCAGGGTAAGGGGACTGTCGCGAAATATGATTTTTGGACCACTTATCCCTTTAAGGCCGCCTTCAGACCATAATACTTTTTCCCACATGGTTTTGTGAGATTGATGCCTGGATGTCCTTTTTTGTGAGTTTTGTCCTATAACATCCTTCTTGTGGCTTCCATGTTCCACCCTACACCACCTTGTTTCACTTGGAGAATGCATGCAACGGTTTTCATATACAGGGAGTGCTCAGGTCCTGCCACATTCCTGCATCTCCTTTAAGGCTGCTGTTATACTCCCTGATGAGCTTTCTCCTTGCCCTGTCATCAATTTTGAAGGAATTTCCTGATCTTTGCAAAGGCCCGATAGTGCCGTCTTGCATTCACTTCTTAATGATGGTCTTCACAGTGTTCCATGATAGATGTTATGCCTTTGAAATTATTTTATTCCCCTCTCTGGATCTTAAAGTATAGGATCCTGTATGTGGATCATGGCTATCTCTGCAGAATGCCACCAAGAAAATAAATCCTAAAAGAACTGATGATTTTATCAAGGGCTAATCAGAATAGCTTGTATAAAATTTGGAATGTGATTCTGAAAACATATACAAACCATTATAGAAGTTGTGCCTTTTTATGCAACTAAGGTATTCACACATTTTTTTATTATTGTCAAATGAAATATCAATTTGTTTTAACTTTTAACAAATGGATATTTTACCTCAAATACAAAAACACATCCATTTTGACTTTACGCTGAAAATACAGGAGCTTTTTTTACACTTTCACTTTTGTTAACTTTTTGCTGGTGATTTCTTGGCAAAACAACATGATGAGGTAGGGCTAGAATTAAGATAGTATAAAATCTCACTCTCTGAGTAATGTTTATAACTGCCTATCTTTTACACTAGGCTCACGATAAACTGTATGCCTTGCAAACATATCTCAGTGGTTGGATGTAACAAAGCATTGTGGCATCATCTTTAGGACAATTAGGTCCATCGCTTAACAGAAATTACAGCACATTCAAAGATACATACATTCCACCAAAGCTAGCTAACTACTACTTATAAGTTAGTAGCTGCTAGCTACCATTATTATACGTTTTCTTGAAGCCAGTTCTCTGTGGTTGCTGCCACACCTACAACTTTAACGTAATGCTGGTTGACTTCTGTGTCAGTTGCTCCTGAAAGCAGCTGATCGAAACATAGCAGATATGTTGATCTACCAACTCATTCCCGATAACACTCGCTCTAGATTTAAGGGGCAGCATGTCTAAAGTGTTACACTAAATACACAAGCTCAGCAATTGTCAGAGAATGTCGAGGCATGTAAAGCTTGCTAGGAGTGTGCTATGGTTAACAAATAGCTGTCATTGCAATAAAAATGTTTCAATGATAACCTCCCTGTGTACATCTGATGCAAACACTTTTCACTCAGACCTGGCTGAGCATAATTCAGTCAAACAATCAGTCGCATCTGTCAGTCAGCCAGCCAGCACCCCTTCCTGTAACTGTATCAGAAGGCAGGTTTTAAGACCTGCAGATTATGCTATTTACAGAGGCTCCCCGGCTGTGGCGAGAACAGTTGCCTTTGTCCATTGCTGAAATAGTCACTCAAAACTGCATTTGCTACTCAGACCGGATTTAATGTAATTAAACTTGTTTTCTTTGTGTATTAAGCCTTATCTAACTGATGTCAAAATGTTTGACATTGACTCATTGACATCTCTGTGGAACCTCTCAATCATCAGTTTCTACGTGACCACGACTGCGTAATCAAATGCACTTTGTTCAGAACACACAGAACCTTTGTTCTTGTTGTCTATATCCAGCAGAATAGACATAGTTCTTCCTAATATAATGCATTTTGATCAAGTAACAACCTTTGATATTATGTGTCTCACCTCCCACTAGCATATTCCTACCAGAGTTGTGACATTAGATGCAAAGAAATCTCTGACAGAGTCTATCTGTCTTTCCTGAATATTATGAAATTTGGTTTCATTGATATACACTATATGCAAATGTATTAAACATCTCTATAGCACACCACAAGCTTTTGTAATCCACAAAACATCATTATGAGTCAATTTAATTAAGATGGATCAGGCAAGGCAGTCCAGTGTCGCTTCTCTTTATCACTTTTTCAACCCCTTGTCTGTGGCTATTCAACAAAAACACTATCATAGGCATCCAATTCGTAAACATGACTTTGCAAAATAATATGACACAAATAATATACCATTAAAGCTTTAAAGTCATTATCTGTAAAATGTTTTTGCTGGACCGCGTAAGCGGAGTCAGCCAAGAAGAGCAAATGTCTCATACTGAGTGAGCGAGTGACTGAATGTCTGACTACCCCTTGTTAAATAGCGTAGTAGTTAGAGATGCCGACTGTCATGCAGGCAACCGGTGTTCAATCCTCACCACTAACAAAACAACCTACGCGTTAGGATTTGTTCAGGAGCACAGACAAACACTTTGCTGGCTATAAGCTTCAGTAATCCTAAAATAAAACTGTTTGCAGTTACATTGCAACTATTTCTGGTGGGTTTTTAAAGTACGCATCCATGCATGCTTTTTGGGGTAATAGAGATCACAACCCCTACTCCTGCAGTAAAACAGGAGGGGTTTCCACAATTTTCTCGTCTTTTCACTTGTCGAAAAAGTCAGTTGTCGCCACCTATATTGATATTATTGTATCGATGTCATTCACGAATGAAAGAAAAACTAACATTGTTGTGCCATGAAATTAAATAACTTTGGCAGTGTAAAGTTCATCTTCAGTCTCGCTAGCAATTGCTCAATTCCTATGACTATTTCAAGTAGTAAGTAGATACTAGCAGGCCTATTACTGGGTAATAAGCTGTTCAAACGGCCAGTGGCAAAAGCCATACAGTTCATAGATGTTATTTGTTGTGGATGTAAACATAATAAGAAATGTTAGTCAGTTTAACACAATGCTTAATGGTGTCTAGCCAAATATTCAAACTTGGTGTGATGTTAGGGTTGCAATTTTCTGACGAGGTAGTATGTCCCAATCGGTCCCAATACTGGTATACTAGCTTACTATATATAAAACAGTACTTCATCATCATCCGGGAAGTACATACTTGTTGTACATAGTATGTAATACGATTTGAGATTCAGCCATTGCTTTCGATTTACATAGTAGTTCACATAGCGTAGTGGTTGGCTATTCAACTGTGATTGTTTTCTAAAGAAACGAACCAGCCATGGAGTGATTCCAAAAAAACGAACCAGCCATGGAGTGATTCCAAAAAAACGAACCAGCCATGGAGTGATTCTAAAGAAACAAACCAGCCATGGAGTGATTCTAAAGAAACAAACCTGCCATGTTTCGACTAATTGGTTTAATAATGGAGAAGTATACTGACACTCTGCACATGTATAGCTTAGTGGTGTAGTGGTTAAAGACACAGTCTGTCACATAGGAGACTCTGATTTGAATCCAGCAAGGGTAACATCCATCCCTTCATATCGCGGGCCGCTGAACTGAATTAGGCTTGCCTGGTTCCTTTTCTTGTTTAAAAAACTGTCTGAAGTTGATGATACACTATCCTCCATAGAGAAATGAACCAAAATGTTCTCCCTCAAAAGGGAAGCCCAGCAAAAATATTTATCTGGCAATCATAATGTCAAAATTAGATTTTATCCAGTACAAAATCATACAGACTTTCCACTACACCAACAGAGAACTGCCCCTTATGGGGCTGGTTTAGTTGCCTTTGTTTTCATTCTGCCAAAAAGACCTTCCAGATGCTCATATTAACACACTATGGTCTTGTCCCATCATTGAGATTTATTGAGAAAACATTCTCTTAATCTTCTTTGATATTACCATTCCTGAATCCTGAACATTCTGTACACTACACTAACTTGATGATGAATTCCTCTGTGCTCTTTCTCTTTCCAAGGTTAAACAATTGTTCCAGTGGATCTCAATAACTGCCAAAAAGGTAATATTGTTAATCTGAAACAACAGCACTAATGGTATCAACTGAACAATGGCTTAAATTTCAGTCCGAATTGCTTCCTCCTGAAAAGAATGTACCACAATCTGTCAACCAATTATCTATTATATATAGCATCTCTCAGACTTCTTTATTATACAGCCACCTGCATTTTCCTTTCAAAAGGTTAACTTCCTTGTTTTTTGAACATTGTACTGTAGATGTTTTCATGAATTGTGTCTTTTTCCAGAATTTTAAATCTACAACACTGCAAACAACACATTCGGTGCAATGCAATATAGGAATGCCTAATATAGGCAGATTTTCAAGTGTCAGACATACAAGGGTAAAACAATAATTTATGCTTGTACCAATCATGTGTAGACACGTGATTAGGTAAAGCTGAATGCAAATGTGTCATGTCGTCTTCGACTAGCCTAAATTATATCCAATCACACAGGCCTAGCTACATGTATTATATGCCCCTGAAATGTGTAGTTCAATCAATTAAAGAGAAAGCTTTGTGATTCAAATGTTAAACACAGTGGCCGGGAAAATCTCCCTAGAAAGACAGGACCTGAGAAGAAACCTAAAGAGTAGCCTGGCCTCATATGTTGGCCTGACCTCTTCTGGCTGCACCAGTTGCAGATTGCATGAGTTCATGGCCATTTAGGGCAGACAGTTCATCAAGATGTTCAAGATGTTGTGGTATATTTAATACTGGCATATTTAATAAATTATTTTGTGAAGTGCCCTGGGCAAAAAAGCCCTTGTTACCACTAACATTTTAGTAATCCAATTAGTAAAAGGACAAAATATCATAATAATTTCTCAAGAAATCACTTTTATAGAATACATGCAAAAACATCGGGTCATGTAATAGATGAGACTCTAACCATGAGGTTTTGGCACCACTTACTGGCCAGCATTAGGCTAGGGACTAGAACACAGAAACAACAGTTTTTTCAACCATGGTATAAAAACGATATGCAATTTATAGTGAATAAAGTACCTGACACCAGATGCAGGTCTAGGTAAATAATCACCTTGGATTTACTTCCCATAGGCAGCATTGGCTTATGATGCTACAGTAAATCTGTAAACCTATTGGATTCCATTCCATGAGAAGGAATAGTTGCATTAAAACAGATAATATGACAGTCCAGGCTGTATTTCGGTAAGCATCCACCAGACAGACCTATATAACAGATTGAGACATGCAGAGGTAATCCAAAGGGGTTTAAATCTCTGCGCATACACGTGATTATATTTTTTTCTGGGTTGTTCTGGGCAACAGCAGAAGAGAAAAATGATTTACTCTGCACAAAATCCACTTAGAGCTATGTGGGATTCATATCGTCTGGATGGGAAATTGTCAGTGAAGCTCCACTGTTTGACCTTCATCCTGTCACTTTCTATTGTACTTATTAGGCAATGTATTGTCTACAAAATTCAAAGTCCCCTTTCTCTATCAGAAGATGACGACAAAAAAGATATAGTATCAACACACAACTATCAAATGTATAATCTGCGTTGGCGCTAAGTTGAGGAAAACTACTTCTTTGACTATTCTTTGATCTAATAGATTGAAATGGGTAAACCTTTTTTGCCCAACTTATGTTCTATGCTAGGCAACATGTCTCTGAAAGCAATTCTCTAACGATGTACAAATTTAGAAAAAAATTATCTAACATATTGAATATGGTTTGGTGAAACAATATGGGATATTGCTGAATAAATCCAAGGCATTGACACAGGTTAAATATGGGCTTTTAATCATTTAAAATCCAAAAAGATTATATTTTACAAAGAAGATAGCAAACTGACTTAAATATGTGTACATTGTTTTCATGGCAACGTAGAACATAGGTTTGTGCATACCTACACACAACAAGTGTCCTGAAAGCAGAGTGGCATAATATTTGAGTGACACTAATCCACAGGACTAGATAAAACCGTAGAGTAACCCAGAGCATAGAAAAGTCTTGAACCTATTTCACTTGAATATAACAAGATGCTGATTGCCATTACAGTTTAGCAGTGCTTCTTTAATGGTGAGTAAGATTACTTAGGCACATATTCTCAATACACTGTGATCATTTAACATTTGGGGAAAACAGTGTGAAGTGAAACTAATGTTATAATTGTATAGTATATTTGAAGAATTGCTAATTATTGCATAATCTTACAAATTATACAGTATGACAAAAAGAAAATGACTTGGGAAAAAAATCTTTCAATGTTCTGTATTGGATGCTTAATTTTCTAAATCAGACTTTGTTGTAAAAAAAAAGAAAATAGAAGAAGGATTTAAAGCTTGTTTTACATATGAAATGTGTATACATTCTTATGCACATATTTAAATATCATCACCTCCTAGACACTTTTATATTCTGATAATTACTTACAAATGCTACTATCCCCAAATTAGCATGAATATTTGTAAACTTTAGAAGCTGGTGAAATGTTACTATACTGTAAATCTGATATACATTTGGCCATAGCCTAGTACATAGCCTATATACAGCCTAAACTGTATATAACTACAGTCATGTTTGCATAATATTATACTCTCATTGAACCTTAAGCAAATGCTGGGTATGTAATGTCTGAAAAGATCCTGTGTGAGCAATGCTTTGTTGACCTATATTGGCAAGTTGACACATAATATCCTTACAACCCTTCTATCTGATTGACCGAGCACACCTGATATGAGTGAAATGAATCTTCTCCTTCACACTTGAAATGAAATGAATCTTCTCCTTCACATCTGAAATTAAATGAATCTTCTCCTTCACACCTGAAATTAGTGAAATGAATCTTCTCATTCACACCTGAAATGAAATGAATCTTCTCCTTCACACCTGATATGAGTGAAATGAATCATCTTCTTCACACCTGAAATTAAAATAATCTTCTCCTTCACACCTGATATGAGTGAAATGAATCTTCTTCCTTCACATTTTAAGAACATTCCTTATACACATTAACATGTATAATATTCCATATTCATATCAACACAGAATTAGGACTTTAGCGCTGTAAATGTAATACATAATAATATTTGAATAAAGAAAATTACACTATTTATTGACAACAGATAAATAAAGCTCCTAGACAACCACTGTTTTTTATGTTCTTTGCCAAGATATTTCAGATGAAATTTGTTATCAGATATGTTACATTTATTTTAAAGGTGCGCTGAGGCTGAAGGTGGGCCATAGCCCTATATTCCCGTAGAGCCTTCACCCTCAGTCAATGTGTTCCAGATCCTCTCCCACATTTAGATAAGCTTCATGGTGAACTTGCCAGCATCCCCTCCACTCCCTCCTCCTCCCATTGAGGGACGAGGCACATAGTCGATGGTGGCGGTGTGTTTGATTTGCCCCTTGCTCTGGCTCCAGAAAAACATGAAGATAAAGCAGATAGCCACCGAACTGAGGAAAGACAGGAAGCCCATTGTTGTGGCGATGATCAATGTCTTGGCATCAAATGGGTACTGGTTGGCTACCTGGGCGGAGGAGTTGACAGAAGGGGCGTGTGAGGACTCTATCCAGCCTTCGTCAGTGAAAAATGGCATGCTGCGATTACGTGGGAAACCCTTCACATACAGGCTGATGAACAGGCTGTCATTGCCAGCTGCATTACTTGCCGTGCACTGGTATGTGCCACTGTCCTGAACCTGGGCATAGCGTACCTCCAGAGTCCCATTGGACAACACCCTGATGCGCCCTGTAGTGGACAGCGGAGACCGCTGGGCCGACAACCAAGTAAAGGAGGGCCTTGGGTCACCATCTGCCTTGCAGGAGAACAGCACTGTAGTGCCCTCCTCTACCCTGACCTCCTGGGACCTGCGGTCCACGATGCGGGCCTGCCTGCAGGTGAACAGTCTCGACAGCTCTTTCTCTGAGAAGTCCCGGAATTCGCGCTCTCGCACCATGTCTGGTGTGGAACAGGTCGGCTGGCGGCCATCAAAGCTCAGGCGTTGCCTCCGACGGACCATCCAGAGCAGCCGGCAGTCACAAGCAAGGGGGTTCCTATCTAGCCGCAGGACCTGCAGGTTCCCCAAGGAGTGGAAGGCACTCTCCTCTAGCGTGCTGAGATGGTTGGATGTCACGTTGAGCAGACGGAAGTAAGCAAGACCCCTGAAGGCCCCCGGCTCAATGCGGAGCAGGCTGCCCCCAGCCAGGTGCAGTTCCTGCAGTCGCAAAAGGTCCCCCAGCAGGTTACCGTGGATGACGGAGATGGGGTTGTAGGACAGGTCCAGAAAGCGCAGGTAGACCAGGTGGCGCAGCGCCTGGTACGGGACCGCACTGAGGTTGCAGCCGCTGATGACCAACGAGGTCAGGTTCAGACCAATCAGGCTGTTGCTAGCCAGGGTGTCTAGCGTGGGCCAATGGGAAATGACGAGGCTGCGCAGTCGGTGGAGCCGGCGAAAGGCATTGTTGGGCAGTGCTGAAATTGTGAGGCGGATCATGCGCAGCCGAGTCAGGCTCTGGAGCTGAGACAGCGCCTCGGTGGGGATGGACGTCAGGTTGCTCCGGTCTAGATTGAGCTCCTGCAGGTTCTGCAGGCCAGTAAAGGCACGCTGAGAGATGAACACCAGGTCATTCTCCCCAGCCTCAAGCTGCAGCAAGCTCACCAGCTCACGGAAGGTGTAGTCCAGAAAGACCAGAATCTCATTCTCACTCAGATCTAGTGAGCGCAGACTGGGCAGGCCGGAGAAGACACCAACAGGGATGATCTTGAGGCGGTTGCTTCTAATGCACAGCGTTTTAAGGTTCTGCAGACCCTGGAAGGTATCGACTTCAATCATGGAGATTAAGTTCTCACTAAGGTCCAGATGCTCAAGCTGTGTCATTCCAAAGAACTGCCGACGACTTAGCGTCTTCAGCTTGTTACGAGATAAGTCTAAACACCGGCCACCACTGGTGAAGCCCTCAGGCACAAAAGTCAGCTGTTTGCCAGAGCAGTTGACTTCTGAAGTCTCAAGGCGACACACACATCGGGGAGGGCAGGTCCACGGGAAATCCCCTGCTGACATGCCCAATAATCCACACTGGAGCAAGATGCTCCATGCCCCCCATTGGACAATAAACTCCACAAACATCTTTCCTCCTGCCTGAAAAGGGAAACAAAAAGGTTGTTATGATGGAACAGATTGTTAGTCATTAACTGCCTACTCTTACTTCCAGTAAAAGATGTAAAATCACAGTTCTTAAAAAGTATTTGTTAACAAACCCACCGATTTACTCTGTGCATGCAGGTTTTCATAACCAGTGCTGGTCAAGTTGGGATCATACTTTTATAGAGATGCTGTTCTGTTAAAAACATCCTTGCAAGGAACCTGTAGAGACAAAATTGGAGGAACAAATAAAAAAATGCAAGTTATCTGTGTGGCATTTATTAGCTGAGTCTCACACAAAATACTTAATTGGGAGTGGAATGAAACAGAGGGGTAAAATAATCCACATTATCATGTCAGAGCATTAGTACAGTAAAATTTAGAGCAGATGTTACAATTACTGTCGACCTAAATCTCAACCTACCACAAAATCACTAATAACTGATTATCAAATAATGCACCTCCTTACACACATTTTACTCTGTATGTTATATCCTCATTATGCATTTTCAGCTGAAAGGTACTAGTTCTATATATTGCATGTAGTTATTACGCCCATGATCGTCCCCAATTGAGATTTGCCCTACAAATCCTCATTTGTCTAGATCCATGCATACTGCGTCAGAATACCAGGATGAAGGCTAGTTGGGCTGGGCACAGTGCTCCCTGATCAAGCAAGTAAACACCAACAAATGAAATGTTGGGGGTGTCAAAAATAAGTATGTTGAGTCAAAAAGAAATGTGACTTTAATTGAGATAATGAATTACTGTATTATGCCAGTGGCAGTGTTGCATATTTAAATCCAGTAAACATATGTTTGCTTGAACAGCCAATGAATCACCAATGTGGTGACTGAACCAGCCAATTCAAATTCAGTCAACATATTTTTTTGTCTTAAAGGGGCAATATGGAAGATTTTTACTGTATTCCTAGCATAAATACATTCAAAAATGACCAGTAGACATCTGCAGTTAATGTTTTAAGTAAAACTAATGTTTCAAATATCTACAAAATGGATTAAAGTGCTTGAGACATCCCACATTAAAACTTTCTAGCCGGTCCATCCATCAGTTTGCATTGACTTGTAATCTCCTTGTAATCTCCTATTAATTTAATACATTAAATGCAATAACACATAAAACAAACAATTGTAAAAATGTATTTGCAATAGAGCATGCTGGGAAATATGAAGAGCATTGTTTGAAGGGATGTGAATATTTCTCCAGAATTTTTTGTGTAATGTGTTTGCTAAGCTCAACAAATAAGTTAATTCAAATTTTTTGTAGTTAGCACCAAAATGAAAGACCAAATATTCAGTCAATATAAAATTAGATATTTGCTCAACCTGTCTTACATGCTTATTCAACAAGAACCTATTATTTGGGTAAGCAAACAAAGCTGTGGAACTAGTAAATAAATAAGTGTATGTCCATGTTAGTAAAACAACATTCTTAATTGCACATCAAATCAAAATGCATTTGTTCTCTGAATTCAAAGCTTCACACACTATAATTTATTCACTCTATAATTTATTCACTCACACACAGACACGCACACACAGACACATGCACACACACACTCACATACACACACACAAACACACACACACACACACTAACTGACACAAAGTTATGTAATTTGCTAAATGTTTCAAAGCACCTTGTTGGCAAGTCCTAACTGGCACATTGATTGTATATATTCTTTATTTCCGATATACTGTACTTTCTAAATCAAATGCCTCCATGGATGAAGAATAAAGATGGCATCCCTACACCTAGGAAGTTTTTACAGTCTTCACCAACAAAAGATGAAAAAAACATATACATTGCATTCGGAAAATATTCAGACCCCTTTTTCCAAATTTTGTTACATTACAGCCTTATTCTAAAACTGACTACATGTCATCAATCAATCATCAATCTACAAACAATACTCCATAATGACAAAGCAAAAACAGTTTTTTAGAAAAGTTAACACATCTATATATAAGAAAGAAATATGTAAGTATTCTGACCCTTTGTTTTGACACATGAAATTGAGCTCAGATGCATAATTTTTTCATTGGTCATCCGTGAGATATTTCTACAACTTGATTGAATTCTACCTGTGATAAATTCAGAGCAAAAACCAAGCAATTGACATTGAAGTAATCGTCCGTAGAACTCAGAGACAGGATTGTTTTAAGGCACAGATCTTGGAAAGGGTACCAAAAACATTCTGCAGCATTGATAGTTCCCCACAACACAGTGGGCTACATCATTCTTAAATAGAAGAAGTTTGTAACCACCAACACTTTTCCTAGAGCTGGCCACCTAGCCATACTGAGCAATCATGGGAGAAAGACCGTGGTCATGGAGGTGATGACCTGGAACATACCATCCCTCCCTCGCTTGAAGCATGGTGGTGGCAGCATAATATAGCAGGGTTGTTTTTCAGTGGCAGGGCCTGGAAGAATAGTCAGGAACGGAGCAAAGTTTAAGCAGATCCTTGATAAAAACCTGCTCCACAGCTCTCAGGACCTCAGATTGGGGCAAAGGTTCACCTTCCAACCGGACAAAAACCATAAGAGCACAGGCAAGACAACGCAGGAGTAGCTTTGGGATAAGTTTGTGAATGTCATTTAGTGG
The DNA here is from genome assembly GCA_016801175.1 of Esox masquinongy. Lineage (NCBI taxonomy): Eukaryota > Metazoa > Chordata > Actinopteri > Esociformes > Esocidae > Esox > Esox masquinongy. The sequence continues at coordinate 49,994 of JACXGI010002040.1, read as the reverse complement.
CCCAGCTAGAGCTCCGACTTGAACCTGATCGAACATCTCTGGGAAGACCTGAAAATGGCTGTGCAGCAATGTTCCCCATCCAACCCAACAAAGCTTGTGAGGATCTGCAGAAAAGACGAATAGGAGAAACTCCAAAATACAGATGCCAAGACTGTAGTGCCATACCCAAGGAGACTCAAGTCTGTAACCACTGCCAAATGTATTTCTGTACTGACTACAGTGGTCTGACTACTTTTTTGCTTGGTCATTATGGATTATAGTTTGTAAGAAAAAAATGATTTAATCAATTTTAGAATAAGGCTGTAATGTAACAAAATGAAGGAGTCTGAATACTTTTCAAATGCACTGTATATTTTTCTGATATTTAAAGTCTTTATTGAGTGTGTTATATTGATTTAACTTCCATGTGTCCTTTTAGGCCAATCAAAGTTGCTGTTATGAAGTAATGGATGTGCTACTACTTATTGCAGGTCAATTTAGAAGAGGTTGAAAAACTTTGTTTTGTACAAGGCCCCGGATAATTAAAATGTTCATACATTTTCTGGGGATTTTAGTGTCAAAACTCTTACTTAATGTTTAAGTAACAGATCAATGTTTTTATTCATTTGTATATTACCATTTTACTTCTTTCAAGAGCAAGCGCATACACCATGTCACAATAGCTTAATGTACTGTAACAACATGTTAGATGTCATGCAAAGATAACACATTTTCCAAACATTTGGTCATATTTTACTGTTAAATTAAACTTAAATTGTTGTACACTGATAATTAATTTGGAAATAGTGGCTTTATTTCAGGTGGGCTAAAAGGGTACCCTTTTTGTGCAAATTTTGGCTAAATCAGGACCAAAATGTAGAATGTAGTATAGAGAATAGTAATTTATCACCATAGAGACACATACATACAAGAAACAATAACGTTTTGTCACACTGTAGAGACGTCATATTTTCTACTGGGTCCATCTGGCTATTGTGACTCCACCACCATATAAGGCATTCATGTATTATGTAGCTTTAAAATTGTGGAATTAATTCTTTCATCAGAATTAAATGTTTCCGGAAAAGAGAAAAGTAAAAACAGTAAGTGTTTTGTAAGTTACATATTCTGAAAGTCTATGGAACAAGATCATCTTCAGTCATTTGTTTTAGTAGCTCTTTAATGGGGAAATGCACATCAAAACAAACAAAGAAATTATTTATACTTTGATCATTTGTTTCGCCATGTTAGTGATGTTTTAATGTGTGGTAGTAAAGATAAACTTCACTGTAATTTCAAATCACTTTTGTATTTTTTTATCATTCCATATGTTAACTTAGTAGTGGTTGCAATTTAAAGTAAAAAAGTACAAAGATGTCAGTGGGTAACCTAAGCTAATCTGGTTTGATTTGTATAATACCCCTCTGTTGACAAAAACAGCAGCTCTAGTACTGACACAAATGCCCCAAAACTGTAGTCGTAACTGCATCTGCATGTTAATCTAATCAACACCTAAAGGCGAAAATAGAAAACATCAACAACTCTAACTGAAGACCAAAATAAACAAAAATAGCTATAGTTTACATTTTTCCCAAATGGCATATTATGATGAAATAATATGTATTTGATATCTTGTAAGTTAATTTAGTTTAATTTAGTAAGTTAATCAGTTTAATTGTAGTGAATAGGCCCCAACATTCATGTCATACTGTATCACCTTTCATATCATATCTTAAAAAACATAGAAACAAAGCCCTACTTACTACTATACTTAGTTATTTTGTAATTCAAATTATAATAGTGCTTTAAAAAGCCTGAAGACCTACAGTACATAAATTCCTTACATTGCTAACAAAGTTATAATATTAATAAAGGCAAACCTGCATGAGCTGCATTTCACAGTCCAACGGCACAGAGGCACTTTTCCCCTCTATCCTCGACACAGCCTCCTCACTGGCCGGACAAGTTGAGATTAATCCCTGAGTGCTGAAATCTCACTGGCCGGACAAGTTGAGATTAGTCCCTGAGTGCTGAAATCTTGTCTCAATCCTGCTTTTCACGCCAATGGTCTTAAAGCAACTAAAGGCGCAATCTTATAATCCATCCACTTGCGCTCAGACATTTGGAAATCCTACTATTCTAACACCCTATTTACTTTGTTGGTACTGCTGGTGCAAGCTAATAGAAATGTTGATCCCTTAGTGTGGGCTTGTGAGAGAAAGAGACTGGCAGGTGCATGAGATCAAGGCGGGGCTGTCAGAGACTGAGCCTTCAGCCAGTGTCATAGGAGTCCTCATGCTTTTATAGCTGTTTGTACACACCATTAAGAGAGAATGCAGTCAAGGGTTGTGACCTCCACGTCACTGAGAGCTGAGTCTGTCTGTGAATTTTGAGGGAATTAATTTAATTTAACCTAATTCTATTCCACTGTCATGTAGTAAAATATTCCTCTGTATTTACACTAGTAAATTCTATTGGGTAAAATCAAGTAATCGAGTCTGTTTTAATGAAGTAAAAACCTTTTCTGTATTTCGACTGTTATTTCAATTAAAATAGTTGATGTTGGGTAAGCTGCTAAATGAGGTGTGTGGTGGTATGGGATTTTGGGATTGGTACAATTTGTTTTTGGCATGACAGTTTATTACCCTATGTCTAACTGGCCAAGATAATTCTACCGTAAACTTTTTGCAAAACTCCAAAAACCCATTCAAACATATGCAGTAGCCAGCTCTTATCTAACAGACAAAGCCGAAGGCAAACAATATCAATGCCAACCTGATGCTAAATCCACTCAGACAATCCCATGGCAGAGCCATAAACCATGTTAGGTGTTTGGACTGGTTCCCACTGTTGCTTAATACTGAAACATTTGGACTTTCCCATGCCGCTCTACCACATCATCACAAATTTTTGTGGACAGATCACAAAACTCATCAGGTATGCTCAGCTGTCATTGTCTTACATAAAACTGCACCCACACACCAGATCAGTCCCAGTGTCTAAACAGTGGCCTGGCAGCACGTTCACAACTGCAGGTTCCCCATAACTGCAGGTTCCCCATAACTGCAGGTTCCCCATTTTAAGAAGTATCACACAGCTTTATTTTCACTCTTTTTGTGCTTTTTGTTGATCCCTTAACAGTTTTTCAAGTTGTTTTTGTTACAGAGACAATTTGCAAATCGCTTGTCTTACTACATGCCATTCTCTAATCAGTATCGAGGGGCAAAACCACCAAATCAAACAGGTGTATATCTAGCTGGGCTCTGCTTTGGTTAGGCCACAAGTCTTGGATTCATTTCACAGTACTGAGGTCAGTTTTTAAAACCGACACCCTGGCAGACTTCCCCTTCAATGCTGGTCACTCTCTAAATCCCAATAAGGGGTTGGTCAGAGAATGCACTGTGTAGCCTGGCTGCACTTTTTGACACTAGCCTAAGCGCTATTCTTAGACTATTAGGGTGAGAAAGACAAGACCTTGGCTACCCCCCCCCCCCAATTAAGATGGTTGGAATGAAACAACAGCCCAGATCAGGATCTGAGTATACACACTGTAGAAAGTGTCTGTGTGTACATTAGTGTGTATATACAGTATGTGTTGGTAACACATTGTTCATTTTTCTTGGCAGGCCTGCCAGTGAACCAGTCCCTGAGATTTGCGCCAGCACGATACAAGCGTGTATTAAAAGGTTTTTGAGAAGAACAGCTGCTAGGCTGAGGTGGAGTGAATAGCAGGGCTCTTCAGAATGACTGTGGGTTTCTTTCCTTTGCGTCTGCCAGTGAAAGACAGAAAGGCCTTGTAACCATCATCAAGTCAAGCAAGCCATTTCTGATTCAATCGCTTTAAAACATCCTAAAGACAATGTACACCCCAATAATACTGCTAAGCGTGATGGATGTGCATGTGTTTAGGCCTACATTTGATTATGTATTTGCATTACAGTAAGCATGTAGGGGAGACATAAAGAAGAGTGTGCCTGGCTGTAAGCTTGTGTCTGTGATTCCTGTACATACGACATTAGCTGTGAAACTTGAAGGTATTTAAAATATAATTTTCAAAAATATTATTTTTCATTATTTACTCAAGATTATCACCCAAAAGTGCATATATCTCAAATTAATATCTTGATAATTGGTAAAGGTCATAATGCCATTGGCCTTGGAAATAACCCCAAGACCATGACATTAAAGATCTACCGTTGTTTTTACCATTATCCTTGGGGGGGCCGGTGCACATGCGTGCATGATTGCATACTCTGGAATGTGTTATGTACACCCTAAAACAATGTCTCAAAGGCAGAAGAAGAAATGATTCACTATAACAGCCCACTCAAGCCAATTGGGTTCCATAGACACTGATCTAAATTGTTAAAGGGTGCGCTAAGTTGTTTAGTCACTGATTCACAAAGTGCACTGTCTGTAAAATGTACAGTAGCACAAATCAATGAGAAAAGGAAATTAGTACGAGTGCATTACCGATGTGACGTGACCAATTAAATTGTTGTAGTTAAGTGCATCCCTCTTGGCGAAATGAGAGAAAGAAAAATGTCTGACTGCAGGAGACTGAATTAAAACAAGGATTCCAGCAAGAATGCTTCATCAAAGATGCTTGATTGTTCTCAAGCTGGACTTCATCAAACAGGAAACGGTCAGACTATGTGAAGCGTTAAAATATATCAAGCACCTGTAATAACAGATATTAATTGTACTATATTGGATTACATGGTGCTTCTGTCTAACGGTCCCCGTTCATAAGACAGTCAATCTATTTTTGGAATAACCTTTCTGGTTCCACAATTGCAATACAGATTTTAGATGACCCCCCAGAACAAGCTCTTGCAAGAGAGCCACAACAGTTCGTAATTGTGTTTTTCACAGAAAAGCAACTACCGCCGACACTACATAATCCTCCACACACCGCTGGACAGGTGGAGCTTTTCCCCTTTGGCACACTTAGCAGGCTGTTTGTTAATCTGGTCAGAGCCATCCACAATCCTAACATGATTCCAATTAAGGTAACCTGCTACTGTGGTGCTAAAGCTACAGTGTGTGTCAAATCATGTGGAGTGGCTACAGAAATGCACATACAGTACAGTCGGGATACAGGGCATACTGAGGCTGTTCTCTCATCAAATAAATGTGATATTGTCACAAGGAATTACATGAAATAAAGAAGCACAGAGACCATTCCCTTGTGTAGTGGGCTACGCAATTTAGAATTTCAACACTGCTTAGGATTCTGCTCACATCGATAGTTCTACAGATCTACAATGAGGTTTTATTAGAAAGTTGACCAAAAGTTCACAGTGATGTAATGTTGTGTTTACATACATAATTGGAATAATAAGTTACCTGATACAGGTGGAATAATAAGTTACCTGAACATTATCGAAATTAGTTTAAATGAGCACTGCAGCCTGAAGGATGCACATGTGTACAACAGACCAGGTTTCAGGGGGAACAGATTTTCCTGGACAGACACAGATTCTCCTGGACAGACACAGATTATCCTGGACAGACACTGATTCTCCTGGACAGACACAGATTATCCTGGACAGACATAGATTCTCCTGGACAGACACAGATTCTCCTGGACAGACACAGATTCTCCTGGACAGACACAGGTTATCCTGGACAGACAAAGAATCTCATGGACAGACACAGATTCTCCTGGACAGACACAAACTCTCCTGGACAGACACAGATTCTCCTGGACAGACACAGATTCTCCTGGACAGACACAGATTCTCCTGGACAGACACAGATTCTCCTGGACAGACACAGACTCTCCTGGACAGACACAGACAAAATATTTTTCATGCACAGTCATTCCAAATAGCTCCTGTTTAACGTTATGGATAACTTAAAAGAGAGTGTCAGAAGCAGTACTTGAAACAGTTGACCCAGGACATCGTTGCTGGGAACCAAATGGTTTATCCTCCATGAAATGTGTTTAAACCAACTCGTCAATCCAGTGATGTTAATCCCTTAAACTTCAGTAAGAATCAGATGGGAGCAGAATGGATGAAACTTTTTAAGAGTCTGTGGCACATCTTTCCAGGTTTAATGTGGACCCCCAACTTGGGGTCTCCAAACCCCATGACTATGCCCCCAAGTAGGGTAACTTCAGACCCATGTAATTACTAGGCGTGTGCCGATCTTGTCATACTTGTATGCTTAATCGCATTTGTTTATCACGTGTGATACACAGAAAACCAGTACCAGTCAAAAGTTTGCACACACTTAACATTTGAAGTGGATGGGTAATCGTGCCCAAACTTTTGACTGGTGCTGTATATTTCATTTAAATGTCTTTGAAGTACACACTGCGCCATCTAAAATATCTTTCCAAAAGCAGTTAGCACGTTTTCCTCAATGTCTCCCTGCTTTCAGACAGATGATTTTGGGGAAATGGGAAACCTCTCTGGAATTCTAATAAAGATGCAGTCTGAGACTTTTGCGAAAGTGTAATATGTGGCTTTTATGTGTGCAATCTATAAATACAATCACTAGCATACCTCAGTTACCCATGAAATTCAAAGTTTGAAATTGAGTGGCTTTGTTGACAAGGGGAATGGCACATACATGAAAATATTTTTTTCCACAGTGTGCAACTAAGAAAACTAATTTCTCCTACTTATTCCATGATGTCATCACTCACTGAGTGTTTTTCCATGACTTCACAAAAAACAATGGATTAATTTACCTTACAAACCTTAGTAAATTTTATGAATATACCTGGATCTAATAACAATATTTATTTATAACTCTAAATACAAACTTGGCAAATGCAGATGTCATCATGGAATTTCCGGTTGAGAGAGTAGCGGTTTGTAGTAGTAACTGGGAGGAAAAATATTTTTTAACAATTTGTTTATAATGAAGAACTAATTCAAACCCTCAAATTGTAAATAGAGTCTACAGAGACTATTCGCATGCATTTGCTGACGATAATTGTGTTTTTGTTTTTATAGGTTTCAATTTAATTAACTTTTCTGTCAGTCTATATGACGTTCAGCAACTAAAGGTAAGGCTAATATCTTGTTCCTTTAGTTGCTGGTGTTGCTTAAGTCTTATGGACAAAGGACCAAACATGAACGTAACACGTTTCAGTATAATTCAGAAATGCCGACGTCTGTCTATGCAATGTCTCGTGTCTAGAGTCGCCATGCCAGAAACATTTTAGTCGCAAAACATTTTCTTGCAAAATGTTTTAAAACGGAATTTGACAAATCCCCGGTTTAACACCATTGTGTTACATCTCTACATATACTACAAACGAACCACAAATCTATATGGTCTACATAGGTTTACCATAATGTTATTAACGTGACCAAGGCATTTGACCATTAACTTTTAATATTGCCAATGTCATTTAAACTTTTAATACTGAATATCGTTTTTAACTATACATATCAGATAATCCAAATAGCAAGGCACAGACTATTTTTTGACAATGTCTTAGCTTATTTTACCAGAACAACGCGCCTAGACACCAGGCTTACTAATTTTATGCGCTATAACCGCATTGGCGCTCCGGGCAGTATGTTCTCTCTTTCACTCACTTGCATTCACATTTTAGCTTGTGCGCGTCTTTAAAAAAGCGTGTCTCGTGTGTTTGAACACAGCAGGGCTACATATATTACTATTAACTGATTAGTTCACACCACTGGAAACAACTAGTGACTCGTGTTTTCAAATATTTGGAGACAAATATTTGGAACTCATTTCAAATATCATTCAGTATAGCAGTAGCTACACCGGGTTAATCGTTTTATGAACTTAGAGCCACATTGCATCTTTGTCAGCGTGAACCCATTCATATTCCCATGCTATATTAAAATGTACTGAAGTTATATTCATACAGTGATTAAAATTACTTCTTCCAAAAGGTTAACATTTTTACATGGAAATGAAAGTCGTCATTTTGGCACGAATTATTGGCTGAAACCCAAAATCCATCAATTACTCGTTTAGCAGGTCTATCCAGATTCCCACAGTTACCATAGCAAGTATTTAAAGGGTCTGAAAGAAACTGACCCATAAACCAAAGTAAAAGGATGACAGCCTACCCTATTAAGTCGAGTGAAATAAAAAATTCAGAAATGCCGACGTCTGTCTATGCAATGTCTCGTGTCTAGAGTCGCCATGCCAGAAACATTTTAGTCGCAAACATTTTCTTGCAAAATGTTTTAAAACGGAATTTGACAAATCCCCGGTACAAATTTCCGACCGTTAGGCCTATCTACCTGGATTTTAAAAGAGAATTACATGCATATAATTCTATGTCATTGTATTTCTATCCATTAGGCAAAATCTATGTAGGCAAGATGACTTGAAAAACCGACTAGCTTTAGTTTCTAAAAACAACCTAGGCTACTTTTGCAAATATTACAGCCCACAGGTGCCAGCACAATGAAGGTTGGCAAATCAGAAGCCCAAGATTTATGTCTGAAAAACCTCAAGAAAATTACCCAATTTAGAACTCGCTGAAAAGTGTAGAGAAAACGAAAACTCACCAGTTTATGAAAAATGTCCATTATTGATGCACAACTTCAAATGATCGTGTTCCTTCTGCAGGCTTTGCGTTGTGGTGCTGGTTTTTTTATCATGTTTTACGGGACTTTAAAAGCGCTGCCTTGAGACCTCACACAATTAAATTCGCCCTCTATCCTTAATTTCTTCTGACTGCGTCTCCCTCAGGGACTTGTAGGATAATTACGCTACTGAAAATAATTTAGGTCGTTTTCTTTATTCTCTTCTGATGCATTCGAAAGCCTGCCTTCTTGTCCCGTTTGTTCTGCGTGGCATCCTAGTGATGCTCATGTCAGGGCCGGATTAATGCAGGGGCTTGTTTGAGCAGCAGCCCTTGGGCCCAACCCCATAAAGATACAGTCGGGAAGCTGGGCTGCACTGAAGACAAATATAGAACTGCACTCGTTTGGATTGTGATGAACACAATGCTAATTATAATTAATCCATAGAAGGGTTTGCCTCAAGAAGGGTTGTGGAACCAATCTGACTGTTATCAGTTGGTGGCAGTACAGAGTTCAGTGGGAACTGCTATTTAGGGACCATCTAGGATTACATTTTTATGGTTTGTTGTGGCTGACATTTTGCCCTGACCATCATGGGTGAGTATCTTACACTTCATCTCTGTCATGTAGTGCCACGGAAAAACAGAAATACTGTGAATTGCCTTCTAACATTGTCCAATCTATGCATCACTTTATTGGCCTGTGATATTTTTTGCGTTCAACACAGAAGGGTTTTTTAATCTCAGTTTGTCATTGTCAGGGTTTCCACAAATGTTTGTGTTTTGAGATATTACAATTGAATTTCACTATTTAACAACTTTTTTACATGTTTTCTCAAACTGAAAGTAGTCCTTAACCTAAGATAAACTGTGATCCATGTTTCCGAGATTCTACACACAGGGCAAGGAACCATGTAACATGAACTTAAAATAATAGGGAACTTTTTCTTAAAAAAAAATATTCTGCTGCCCTGTAAATAAGTGTCATGTGTTTATCGAAGGCAACGAAAATCATTTAACTCATAAAGCTGTTTACATTTAAACTTCAATACGCAAACCGTTTGATGTCTTTTCTATGAAGGGGATTTTTCTTGAAAAGCGTGTGTGTATCAAGTTTTTGATATGTTTCAGGTAAAGTAGCTTTTCATGTGAACCAATGACTTGCCATTAGCCTACATTACTAAAACAAAGTACCACTACTAAGTGGGTAACAAGTTCTAATAAGCCTACCATAGATGGACTAATATTTCAGAAAGCTTTTGGCATTCAGATAGGGTTTGTGATTTTATCCACTAACATTACAGCAGACTAAGTGAGTGAGAGAATATATCCAGAACAGTGCCGGGGAACGTTCATTACTTTTAGAAGTAATCAGTTACGTTGCTTAGTTACTTGCTGTACAAAGTAAGGCGTTATGTTAATTAGTTACTTTAAGATAAGTCCTTTGATTCTATATACACGTGTTGGCCACTTTTAATGGGTTATTGTATAATTACATAGTCAGGTATTGCATAGTCAGTGTCAGTCACCAGTATTATCAATCATTAATTTAGATTAGATTAGATTCAGCTTTATTGTCATTGAAGTACAAGTACAGTACAACGAAATGCAGTTAGCATCTAACCAGAAGTGCAAATAGAAGAGGACAGGAAATTTGCAAGTATCTAGTATAGTGTATGTTACAAGTGGAATGTGTAGATGGGCAATGATAGCAAATGCAGTACAAATGGTAATTCTAAATATGCAATGAAGGCAAATAGAGGAGGGCAGAAAATGTACAAGTATTAAGTATAAATGTATGTTAGAAGTGGGAAATTAATAGTTGTGTGATGAGGCAAGTGCAAGTACAAATGGCAATTCTAACTGTGCAATTAAGGCAAATTGGAGGTGTAAGGTGGCATATGCAACTGAAATGCAGGGATTAGTGGACACCCAGGAATTTGAAGCTGGATACACAATCCACCTCAGTGCCTTCGATGAGAACTGGGGCGTGACTGCAGCCTTTAGACTTCCTGTAATCCACAATGAGCTCCTTGGTTTTCTTTGCACTGAGGGCCAGGTTGTTGTCAATGCACCATGCCACCAGGCACTTGACCTCCTCCCTGTTGACTGACTTGTCATTGTCACTGATCAAGCCTACCACCGTGGTGTCATCTGCGAACTTGACGATGGTGTTGGAACTGTGTACAGGAACGCAGTCGTGGGTGAAGAGGGAGTACAGGAGGGAGCTCACCACGCAGCCTTGTGGAACACCAGTGTTCAGGATTAGGGTGGAGGAGGTGAAGTTGTCTAACCTAATTAATCATTATACAGCACGAGTGACCAATCCTATTATCTCAAGTAACCAGATGACATAATCAGAAACAATATTTGCATTTAGTTCTTTAATCAAGAATCTCTTAAAAATCAATAAATTATTTTGTATTGCAAGTGCATCCACATTTTCAGGCCAGGCTTATACAACAGCCTATATGTGCATACTTCAATGCTACTGTAGTTAGATCCATTGCAGTGAACAATGAAAAACAAAAATAACAGTTCTCAAATAACCTTCTCAAAAAATAAAACGTTAGGCACATTGCAATTTGTAATCTCTTTGCAATAATGTGCATTATCCATTAATATTTTATTACGTTTTTCAGAGGTGAAAAATTACTAAATTTGTTTTGAAATGATTCAGAATAATCGCGTTTATAAACAGAACATGTATTTATTTAGATGTTCATTTGCGATCAAGTTTGGTTGTCCAACAGAGGATGATTTGGGATCGAACTTAGTTTGTCCAACAAGCAAGAGATTCCACCAAAACATAACAGCAACCCCAATGATTTGTTATAGGCGAGGGTAATAATGACGTAGTCAACAAGATAGTGCTTCCCAAGACTGAATCATACAGCTCAACCTTCCTCTGCGCAAATTGCTTGTCGACGCTGCGTATCGACTTGAAATTAATGGGAGCCGTGCGCGTGGCTTTGGTAGGTCTATCATGAACTTTAGCAAGGAGAACTGGTGCTGCCTTCTTTGTATCCTTTGTTGCTACTTGCTACTGGAGAAAATACACTCTACGTAAAGCTGCGTTGCTGGCACTGAGGAAAATTGAGTATCGCGTTATTTTTTAAAAAAAAATCCTCAAATTAAATGACGCATTACGCTACTCGTTACCGTTAAAAACGCATTAAATCATACTTTGTAATGCATTACCCCCAACACTGATTCAGAGGAGTCTTAAATGATTAGTCACATTGTGAAGGCCAATTCCATTTGAAATGTCTGAAATGTCTAGCTACTGGTGCATTAATGATAGCTTCCAGCTTGCTGCTGTCTGGGTGCAGACCTTGTTCAACTATCTATTCCACTGAGTCCTGGAGGAAATCGCATTTACTCTGTTTCGATCTCTTGACATCACTTTGTCTAGCCCTACAAGGTGCCCTTCCATGCTTGACAGAGCAAACAACATTACCTGTGTCATTCAATATCTGATCCATTCTATGTAACAATATTGCTGGAGCTGTGGAAATAGCATTGGTCAAAAAATTGTTGTATAGTCACTTGGTGTGTAGTCAGAAACTTTTCTGAATCTGGATTTAGCTTCAGTTGATGATAAGTAAATGATATGACCAGCTCAGTGACAACCTGAATGGCATTCCGGTACTTCTAATTTTAGGTAAACTTTTTTAGGCAAGCCTTATTAACACATACATTTTCATGAACATAGTCCAATGTGCGATTTGTCAGTTCCTGCACTTATTTTATCCCAAGTAAAGCGCTGTGTAGTATGCAGTGATTGACAGTGACCTTGTAGTGACTACAGTCCATACTGTGACTGTCTTGTCTCTCTGTGGGACTACAACGAATGGAATGTCCAGGTTCTTTCTGTACTTTCTCAAATGCTTTGATACTGCTTTCATTTTCATTTAATGTCCCTCGTATGTATACTTCCCCTCTATGTTGTCTATCACAAGCAGCAACTTTACATCAAGTACAACTCTTAGTGTGTATATGAATTAGACAATTGAACACAATTCGTACAAAATTCTGGTTCTCTGACAGAAGTTGCTTTCTTTTCATCTGCTGCCAGACAGCGCTCAAATGCTCTAAATTGGAATTCAAATCTTGTTTTGTTGCATCAAACTCTGGTATTTGACCAATTTTTTGCAGTTTTTTAAAGATATTTGGCAACTGCTCTGCCCTCTGAATGTAAACACTCACATGTGCTAACTTGCGCTAGTCCATGATGGCCATCAATACCGTACAACCCAAGTCAGACCCAGACTGTGAAGATGGTTTTAAAAAGGAACCAGTTCATCAACTCAGAGCCCTGAAGGATGTTTCAGAATGGGGAGTTGATGCTTCCTTCGACTTGGACATTCACAGCTCCAGAACGGCAATGCCCCGGAGAAAAAAACTTTCAGTGAAGAACATGGCTGTGCTTTTCTAAAGCTGTCGGTGGATAACCTTGTTATCTTTTATTAGTGCAAATAAAATCTTAATCACTTGATCTGAATTAAACTCTGCCTGTCTTCGTACTGCTTCGCTCTTTCTCACTACCGGTGCCAGTCCTGTGGTGCACACACAGCCTGAAATCCTAATCTTATGTTTAGTGCAACGTGTGGCTAGCCTAAAATCCTAATATTATGTTTAGTGCAACGTGTGGCTAGCCTAAAATCCGAATATTATGTTTAGTGCAACTTGTGGCTAGCCTAAAATCCTAATCTTATGCTTAGTGCAACGTGTGGCTAGCCCCAAACAATGACTTCTCAGCAAAGAGAAGTCATGAAACTTATACAGAGACATAAAACCAATAGCATCAATTCATATAAAAAAATAACCAAATTTGGAGACATCAATTAATCAAATTTACTTCATAAAGCCCTTTTTACATCAGCAGTTGTTACAAAGTGCTTTTACAGTTACCCCTGAAACCCCGAAGAGCAAGAAAGTACAGTTATTGCTCAGTAGATAGGAAAAACTCCCTAGTAGGGTCCAAACTGATGAAGAAACCTAGAGAGGAACCAGACTCTGAGGGGTGGCCAGTCCTCTTCTGGCAGTTTCGGGTGAAGATTATAGGAGTACATGACTTTCAGGGCATGATACAAGGATGACGGTCAGATAGCGATGCTATGCTTGTTCAAGTAACTAGCAAACTCCCTCACCACCTGAGGCTAATTGTATATAAAGCAAGGCTTTTTTTAAAAACTTTATTAACATTTATGTAGTTATGGAAGCCCAGAAATGACAAATGTCAGTAAAAGGTTATTTGAAGAGTAAATTATTTAAAAGGATAGTGAAATATAAAAAAGTGTTTAATCATCTCCTTTGCCTACTAAAACCCAACAAAATAAATGTAAAAATAATTTATTTTACTCTTCCATTAATCATTTACTCACCCTTTATATTTTTCAACACCTCACATTCACTATTTTCTCAGGCCTAGAACAGTTGAATAATTTATCTATTTCCTATTTTCCTCATGAAACATTTCCCATTTTCCTCATATTCCATTTTCCTTGTGTTCTTTTAAATAATTTACTTATCAAATAACCTTTAACTGACATTTGTCATTCCTGGGATTCCAAGTCAAAGCTGCAGACTGGAGTAATGGGAAGCATCTTTCGTTGAATGAATCCACTTCAGCGATACCACTTAAGACCATCATGTGAATGTCGACTGTCTAAGGGATGTTCTAACATTAGTCTGTCTAAATGTATGACTCAGTACACATTATAAGAACTAACATAGATCACGGATAACATCTCCAATCTGAAATAGGCGTGTTGTGATATACTGGTATTGACAATAACCATGATATTTAAAAATTGAAATATTGATATCATGTTAATGATACACATCTGATAATGTCAGATGTGAGTATTCACTGGGCGAAAATGACTTTTTTCCAAAAACTCCTCACGTTTTTTTGATAGCTTAGTTATGTCACCTATAGACAAACAATACATGTGTTAAACTAGGAGTCTGGGCCTATGCACTGGCATTGAAATCAACTTGTTAGCTCCACTAGAACCCCGGGAGAGATCCGCAAGGATGTTCCGTTTTTGTAGCCTATTCACATGGAAAAAAGGACATTGTATTTTTCCAAAAACCTCTCTTGGTGTTAGGCCTTGTGAATCTTTTGTTTATCAGTTCATCTGGTTGCCTTTTCACTATCTATTAAGTGTGATCACTCTTTTTGTACCCTTTAATTTTTTTATTTGTACAGCTATGGTTACAGACTTTCTCTCGACCTCCCTACACTCATATTTTGAGTGTAATTCATTTGCCAAAAAATTTTTTTGAATTTGATTGATAGAATTATCATTTTTTTTCTTCAAATTTTCTATAGATACCACAATAATATTACCGTGAATTATTTTGGCCACGATAATCGTGTAGTGAAAATCTGATATCCTGACAGTCCTAATCTGAAATACTTCTGAAATACTTCGTACACATGCCTTTTCTAATATCTAATACAATATATCTAACACAGTTTCTTCTAACTAGATAATAGTCAATAGGGACTCAAGCTTATGTTCAATTTGAATTATTCCTTACCCACTTGTCTGTGGTTCTCTGATTGTAGCAGGGACAGGCTTTAGCTTCCTTTCCTCAGTGGAGCATAAGCTAGCAGTAACATGCCAAATCCTTAAAAGAGTGAGAGGAAGACTGCATTTAAAACAGATGCAGGCCAGCAGGTGCAGAAGGTTATTCAGTTTAACAACACTCAAATGTATTTGGGGAAGGTGCCTGAGGCCTTGTCAAAGTATGTTTGGAAAAGACAGTATCCAGCATTCAGACAAAATGAGATTGATAAAAAATATACAGGTACATTAAAGATACATTATTGCAAAGCAGTCCCCCTGCTCTCCAAATGACATTCTGCTATTCTGTTCATTGAGGTGCATTAATTGGCATTGTTTGCGTTGATGATATAATGTAGCTGACAGTCACAATTCATTTTCAAGAGCAGTATAATACATTTGCTGTAGTAATTGTGAGTAGCATTTTAATTCTCGGTAGGCTATATGAAACTGGTGCACCATCCATTAGTGATTGGAGAGGAGATAGTGGGACTCATGAGAAAGCCCAAAGGACTTTAATTAAGTTTGGCCACTTGGGGAAGAATGTCTAAAATAAATGATGGGAGACAGAGATGGTTCTCTACAATTAACAAGCTTAACCTTTACCACTATGTGGAGTTAACTGCCTTGATTCTCAATTAAAGTAGTACAACAAAACAAGTTAGTGGCCTACATTAGTGACACATATTCCATTTCACATATATCAGACTTAAACAGTACACTTTGATTTACAACCCTGTTTCCAACAAAGTTGGGATGCTGTGCAAAATGTAAAGTAAAACAGAATGCAATGATGTGCAAATCATTTAAACCCTATATTCAATAGAAAATAGTACAAAGACAGCAAATGCTGAAACTGAGAAATGTTATTGTTTCCTGAAAAATATATGCCCACTTTGAATTTGATGCCAGCAACATGTTTCAAAAGAGTTGGGGCAGTGGCAACAAAAGACTGGAAAAGTTGTGTAATTCTAAAAAAGAAAACCAGGTGGAACATCTCACAACTAATTAGGTTAATTGGCAATAGGAAGCCAGCATCCGTGATGGTATGGGGGTGCATTAGTGCACATGGCATGAGGGACTTGCACATCTTTGAAAGCACCATTAACGCTGAACAATATGTACAGGTTTTGGAGCAACATATGCTGCCATCCAGACAATGTCTTTTTCAGGGAAGGCCTTGCTTATTTCAGCAAGACAATGCCAAACCACATTCTGCATGTATTACAACAGCATGGCTCTGTAGTAAATAACATTGTCTGGATGGCAGCATATGTTGCTAAACTGCCCTGCCTGCAGTCCAGACCTGTCACCCATTGAAAACATTTCGCACTTTATGAAATGAAAATACGACAAAGGACCCCAAAATGTTGAGCAGCTGAAATCCTACATAAAGCAAGAATGGGTATACATTTCACTTTCAAAACTACACCAATTGGTCTCCTCAGATCCCAAACGCTTACAGAGTATTGTTAAAGAAGTGATGCAACCAACATGCCCCTGTCCCAACTTTTTTGAAACGTGCTGCTGGCATCAACTTCAAAATGTGCATGCTTTTTTCCAAAAAAAAAAAAGAAAAATAACATGAAAAATAACATTTCTCAGTTTCAACAATTGATATGTTGTCCTTGTACTATTTTCAATTAAATACAGGGATAAATGATTTACACATCATTGCATTCTGTTTTTATTTGCATTTTATGCAGCATCCCAACTTTTTTGGAAACAGGGTTGTAAATGTAATCTGAGAGAGATAGATTCAAAATGATTTTCATCATTGTTAAAAATCTGGTTGTAGACTATATAGATTTTTCTGCAGATTGATATCTTTCTATCTTAAATAAAAACCATTTACAGAATAACAGAAGGATTTTTCATAATAATACTACAATAAAGATACAATCTCTCTGCTACCATCATTGGTACCATTAACATGGTAAAGAACTTGAAATTAAGAATGAGATCTTACTTGATGGTCTTTATTTTTGTCCTGACTGCCACAGACAGCTGTTCAATGGCCCACTAACAGTCTCTGCTTGGTTTAGGGGCCAGCACTTGTTTTTGTAACCAGGAAGATTACATTTGGATTATTTTTTTTAGGTGGCTCTGATCCATCATTAAATGTTTTTGTGTAATGAAAATAAAGGGAAAACAAAAACAAACCACGTTCCCTTTTCTAAGCGAGATTTAACAAACGTAACATGCAATATATTGGTGATAATGACTTTTTTTTTTAAACATAATTGTGTGTCGGTTTGTTAAAATGCCTGAAATCGATTCTGGGATTGCAGGGAATTTGTAAAACTGGCATTCTGTAATTTTGTAAATAATTGCTCAACCACCATTTTAATTAAAATGTGTACATTTGAGAATGAAAACTTTAACACACACACAAGCAATACTAATTGTTTTGCGGGGAACTGCTAGAAATACACACAGACCTGCTAACATTTAGATCCTCAGTGAGGCCTCAGCTGTTTAACCTGTGACTTCTAGGCTTTGCTGATTGGACCCATAATACACATTTCTGTGGTCGTTTCTGAAATATGGGCACAGCTATGAACCCAACATCACTTAAATATAGTCTACCTGCTCATTTCACCCTTTTTTGCATTGTGAGTGTTTGACCTTCCTAAAAATGTGCGCTGGAGGCAGACTCATGAGGCATGCACTATTTTAAATGTACAGTAGTGTTGGAATACTTATCCTTAAAGAACTAATTTGAAGGTAATATAGCCAGTGGCAGATGAGATCTACCCATTTAAAAAATACAAGTGTGAATGTGCTGGTAGTCTGCTGTATTTTAATGAACTTTTCAGACTTTGGAGAGTTTTCTTGCACTCGCAATGTTGTTTTATTATTGCTTGAACCATCACTAAGACACTAAGCATCATATAAATAGGGGACTGTTTTAGTTAATTGTCAGTGAGAAATCCTGTGTTACTATGTTTGCAACCACATAAGTGTCTAACGAGAAAATGTGCATTGCCTGCACAACAATGTCAGATAACACGATTAGATGTCAGGAAATATGAATGGCTTTTTCATTGCCAGATCGGAATTCATCCCTTGACATTTTCATCATTGGCAAAGTGCAAAGCCAAAGAAGGAAGCCCTTAAGTGACATTACATCCCAAGCCTTACGGTTTAACTGTTGGCCCAAATCTAACAGCTGTCACGTGGATTTTGAACCAATGCCACTGATGGTATTTCAGTACTAAAGTGTACCAACACAAAGCTCAGAGTGTAGTTGGATGAGACATGAAATCCTCTATCACTTTGGGTTAAAGTCTGTCTCATTCCAAAGCAATTGGATGTTCTGGCTATAGGTCTTCTTTTAGGAAATAACATTATTGTCCCTCGTTTACAAAATCACTATCATTTTAATTTTGATGGAGAATACATGTTGATCTAAACTTGACATAGCTGATTACCAAGCTCACTTGACCGAATCTTAAGGATCCAATTAAATGTACTCTGAATTCATAATAACTAATACACCTGAGAGATATGCTACATGTGTACATGTGTTTTTCTGTGGATATTGGTGGCCATTGTTCTATCGGCTGTGTAAGGATTACTACAGCTGAGCTTCACTTCATTATTAAAAGGAACTTTGATAAACACGCTTTTCTGCATGATATTGACTAAAGGGACCAATGTATTTCAGCTGTACCAGAACCTGAATTAGCTTTAAGCTACTTCTGAAATGATTTCAGCACCATTGCAGATGTCCCCCTTCAAGAAATTATTTAAGAAATAAATCCATCCTGTGTTTCACTTATGATCTTTCTGATAATAAACAGAGGAATGTTGCAAGGTTCAAGGCTAAAAAAACAAACTAAGATCCTGATTGGCAGTTGTTTAAACATCTGAGGAATCGATGTCAGGCCATTATGATTGTAAAGCAAAGCGTGCTACATTTTGGAAAATTGTTAAATACTTAAATAGTACTTCTTTCTTTCTGCCACTACATTAATATAGTCACTGGCCCCATTACTGATAAACACGCTATTAATTTATACAAATAGTCCCCACTGAGACTGACAAACTGGAGCCGGGTTTACTTGTATGGACAGCACTATTTATTGCTGGCTCAGTGACCCACATTTTATATCTGGATCTAATCTCTGGAGTTATTACAAAAATATGAAAAGCTGCTCGTGTTCTACCACTCCGTAAGGGTGGAGTATCTTGACAATTACCCCCCAATTTCTAAGTGATCTTGTTTTGAGCAAATTCTAGAATCACCAGGAAATATACAGCTATGAACGTTTCTGATTGGAAATTTTATTTTGACTATACATCAGTGTTTAAATGAGGGTTCAGCACTGTGATTGTACATAAGAAATATTGCCGGAACATTAATGCATTAAATTGTGCTGCCTTCTTTCTAGACCTATCAAAGGCATAGTTGATAATTCCTTTTTAATTAGCAAGTTGATGCCATTTTGCCTAAGTGCTTAAGCTTGCTTATGGTTTCAGGTTGTCATTTTAACATGTGTATTGTGCTGTATACCGGCCATTACTGTAAATGAATAACTTGTTATTAATAACTTGCCTGTCTAAATAAAGGCATTAACAACTGGAGCGTTCTTATGAGTCTTGCTGAATATTTGAAAACATGGCTGTTTATGATGACTTTGTTGATCTCTTAGAACAATAATATTATGTAAGATCTGAAGTTGAATGACTAAATACTATGTATACACAGTAAAGTACCAGTCAAAAGTTTGGACACACCTACTCATTCAAGGGTATTTCTTTAGTTTGACTATTTTCCACATTGTAGAATAATAGTGAAGACATCAAAACTATAAAATAATGCATTCTCTCAACCACATTCATGAGGGGATATACTGTTTATGTGTGTTAATACATTCATCACCTATTACCTTCAGCTTAGTCTGATTGTGTGGGAATTAGGAAAACAAGTCATATATACACAGTCCTGATAGGAAAGTGCTGCTAGGGCCAGAGCATATCCAGATGAAGAACAGTATATCCACCTGAACAGTCAGAATTTCATGGGCTTTTGTTTAAACAGAAGGGTTGCGGATCTATTTTTCTCTGAAGCCATTTTGTTGTGGTAAATAAGTCAGAGATTTCTGCACATGCAAGACGTCATGTCAGTGTCTGGTCACTAACAAACTTCACATCCTACTATAAGCTGTTCATTTTTCCTATTTCGACTTTTCATTTGTTTTTGGATGTATTTATGCCCTTTGTCTTCTGTGTGTAATTTTATTTCTTACTTTAGGTTAAACAAAGGTATAAACATAAATGAGGGCACACCCATGTATTTGTTGGTGTCCAGAAAAAAAACATTGCACATGTTGATATAGTCTGTATTGGGTTTTGGAATGAATGTCTTAATCTATGTTGTTGTTACAGTGCCAGAAATAAAGAATGATAGCAAAAGCATCACTAAACAATCTGTGAGTGCATGAGCAGCATCAATGAGGAAATCTCTCTTTTCAAATAAAACATTTGCTCATGACTGGCTGATCTATGCTGACATAGACGGCTGATGCCGAATGATGTCATCAGAACAAATCAGCAAAGGAAGAGTCCAATTCATTTGACTGCATTAAATAGTGCGAGTCCTCAATGTCACTGCCTATGCTGAAATGGTCTTTTGGCCACTAGAGGCCTCTATCATTCTGTATGGTACTTGGTAAAACTGGAGATCCCATGACTCAGTCACGAGTTTGGTCATATGATTGAAGCAGAGGATCCTGGGAGGTGATCTGCTTCCAGTTTTGTGGTGAACTCAAAAGGTATGCACTGTAAAAGGAAACAGATGTGGCCTACCCCACAAACACTGCTTAACAGAGCAAGAAAAGTCAAGCGAGGAAATCCATGTTGGATGTAAAAGTACATGGAATTCGAACACAAAGCTATTTCAAGTGTTACAGTTTCTCATGAACAAGTTTCTCATGTACAGTTTCTCATGTACAACAAAAGCAATTGTTCCCTATTCCCAGACTTCATGTTTAGAATCTCTGCAGTGTCTCTGACACCCCTGAAATGATCACCAGCGGGTCCACGTCCACTGGAACCATTAGCATGTCCAAAAGTCAGGAAAAGTAGTGTGTAGTGTTTGGACCCTAGCAAGAGTAGCCATTGTGTTTGCTGCTATAATTGGGGATCCTAATAAAATATCAAACAAAATGTTGTTGATAATGTTGTTGACTAATCGTACTCTCATATTCGTAGCCAATGCATATATTGGAGAGGAAAAAGCACATCAAATACCAGACCACCTAAAATATGCCATGCAGTGATACTCCTGAGTAGGAGGAGCTGGCTAATCATTGGTTTACTCCCAAACTTATATTTTTGTGACACCTGTGTGTCTTCATAAACATATCAAGTAACCCCCCCAACACACACGTGCATGTACACACACACACACACACACATCATCATCATCATCATGTTCTTGTGCTGGTTGATCGATAGACACAGCCCTAGTCTAATTATCTAGATTGACAGGCTATATTAAACAGTCTGATGTAGTCTTATTGAGTCTTAAAGGAGCTTAGCTGAGTCTTATTCTCCCGGTCAGTGAGTTCTGACGGTGCCAAGGATCGATGCTCCGTTGCCCCAGTCGACACCAGAGATCAAGCTGGCTCCTTTTTTACATGACAAGGTGTGAGTAATCAACATGCAGCTCAATGGGCTGTTCTCAGATCACGGGATTGGTTTTATTTTAGGGGACCGTATAGTCATGTCTGACTGCATTTACCTAAACATCATGAGACAGTCTTCTAACAGATGCGGTCCTGACACATTGGTTCAGAACCACAGGGGGTTGACTAACATAGGGAAGTAGGAGACGCTCAAAAAACAGAGCACAATAAGGGAGGAAATATCCGGACATTGTTGGCTTTCGCTATAGGCAATATGCAATATTCTATAGGGCATTCTATATTGACATTTTTTTTGGCCCTATTTAATCAAACAAACGTTGCAGTATTTACACGGAAGCTTTTTTTGCCATGGTCAAATTAATTTACACACTGGTCTTGAATACTAAATAAATCCCCAGAAATGCAATTACTATCCCTTGCACGTACAGGTGTGTTCACTTTTCAAACTAAAATGTGCAGCTATGGGATGAAAATTGTAAACCCTCCATGGGTTTGATTCCCACAGCGGTGAGTATGGAAATGGTGCAGCTGGAAAATGTCAACTGTCACTACTGTAAGTCACTCAGGATAACAGTGTTTGCTGAATGACATACATTCAAATGTTTGAATCATACTCTTAGAGGTCTTAACCCTGATTTTAGACAATGGTTCTTGTTTCAGATATCTTAAGTAAATGTCCATAATAATGGTATATCTTCCACCACCAAATATCTCCCACCACCACTCTAACACTCAATCAATCAATGTATTTTATAAATCTCTTTTTATATCAGCAGTTGTCAGTGTTTTTACAGATAGCCTGCCAGAAACCCCAAAGAGCAAGCAACAGTTGTTTCTTTTCTTGTTGCTCTAAACCATTCTGAATGTTCTAAGGCCAATTACTGACAATCATAAAAAAACAAAATCTCAATAATAATAATATATATATATATATATATATATATATATATATATATATATACAGCTCCAGAAAAAATTAAGAGACCACTGCACCTTTTTCTTTCCTTTCCAAAAAAGTTGAAAAGGAAAGTTTTGAGTGAGGGACAGAAGCGTTCAATTTGCAGTGGTCTCTTAATTTTAACCCTTCTCTTCCTCACTCAAAACCTTCCTTTTCAACTTTTTTG
>JACXGI010002040.1:0-27024 GCA_016801175.1 Esox masquinongy | reverse complement strand
GGGATTTGAGCAAATCCAGATGTAAACTCCCTCCTAAACTTAGGGCTTCCGTAGCACTTCCTCAAACTACAGACTATATAACTGCTAACACAGTGACCTACTTCATCACAGGAAAACAACCGATCAAAGGACATCTTCTGACAACTACTCTCCAAGTTTGCAACTAAGGTAAATTTGGACTTCTCATCTATTTGAACAGGTTTAAAGTAGCTTATAGGTATTTCTTCACTATTTCTGAAATATGTTTAGAAGAACTTTCAGTTTCACAAGAGGCTTTCCATGAAAAAATTTGTAACATTTAATTCTTCAAGCCTTAGACGTTAAACTGAGCAGAGCCTTGAGATATGAATGAATTAATACATGTTATTATATGTGTATATGCTTACATTCCATTTGCAACAAAGAAAGTACATTAGTGAAGGTGTAGCCTCTATTTAATATTTGTTGATTGACTATTCTCAAGTTACCTATGAAGACTTTGTAACCGGTCCAACCTACACTCATTTATTGCCCCATACATAGGGCAGTGAGAATAATAGCCATTGAGCTACAAAGAATGTACATTGGTCATGACGTTGACTGTGGTAAACATGTATTCTGGCACCAATGCGAATATTAACCATTAAGTAAACACTGTGCAACAACACGAAATTCCCAATATAAATGTTCTATTATATTGGGAATTTCATGTTACTGTACATATTGTTTTACAGTAACATTAAATTCCCAATACAAATGTTCTGAGGAACATTTATATAGTAAACCTAGTTTCTGTGTTTTGTCATGAATGTAATGAGGCAGAGACTTGTAAAAAGATGAACTGAAACCTAATGCACATCCTTCTCTTATGATAGTTAGCTGCCTTTGTAACTGTCTCTACAGTTGACCTTTAGGTGCTCAGATAACTTTTTATTTTGTATATTCTTTCATTAACAAATGCTCATGTATATTTATGCAGACTTTGTCAATAATGTTTTTTATAATTACCGGCTAATAACAGACAGATAGCCAACTGTTAGATCAGTGGGTTTTTATATATAAAGAATCATCCGTACCTTTATCTCATCCTGTCTGGACTACTGTTATCCTCTTTTTGTTGGTGCATCTGCCAAGTGTTTAAGAAAGCTGCAATATGACATATCTTCACCAGATACCTCCCCTGGGAATAAACCTCCACTGCCTCCCCTAGTCTGGGTCAAACCCACCAAGCCATCCACAATTGCACCCAAGTATCTGTGTGACCTCATTCTACCCTCTTGCCCCACATGTACATTTCACTCCTCCTGGTCCATCTCCCTTCAGCAGCACTACAGAAGCCTACTAAATAGTCTGGGTAATAGGGCTTTCAGTTTTGTGGCCCCTTGGCAGTGGAATATAATTCCAGTCACAGTCAGGAGAGCCTTGTTCAAGCCCCACCCACAGCTTATAACTGAGTTGTTAAGAGAAGCTTTCATGGACCTTTGTTCATAATGTTTTCCTGTTTAACCCATCTGACAGTATACAGCCTGGATTATTGTCTGGTTAAAACAATCTGTAGTTTGGATATTGTATTTATCATTATTATATTAACTTCTTTAAAAAAATTGTCAACATGTTATTGTTAAAAGGGCTTTATTTAAATGTTACCACCTAACATCTTGGTAAAGTGTGTTAATGAACAGCAAGTCAAGTCGCAACGGAAGTGTTTTTGTACAGTAACTTTAATATTTATTGGCAAATTATCGGCATAATCTATTGAATAATTGATCAGTTTTTACTTCATTTGAATTGTGTAATTTATAAATGGCATTCCACCATTGCAATAAGATGAAAGGTTTTGATCAGCAACATAACAGTGAAATTTGTTTTGCTCTGTATGCTCTGTATAGAGCATATCCTTAAAATTTCTATTACAGATTTGTGGCTACAATTCAGTTAATGCTGCAATATAACTATATATTGCTACCAGATAGAAACAATTCTGGGATATTTGAAATGGTAATGGAATCCAAAACAGTTTCACAAAAGTTATCAACTATTAACAGCCTAAAAAATTTCACCCAATACATCAATACATCTCTCAACAGGAAACATTGTTTGTTGTTTTTACATTTAAGTAATTTAACAGTCTTATCCAGAGCGACGTACCTTAGAGACTGAATACACGTACACATATAGATTTTTTATATATAAAAATACATTCATTCTTTTCCTGGCTGCTCGTGGGGATCGAACACAAAGCTCCAGCATTTCAAGCCCCCATGCTCCAGAGCTGCATGGGACCTTGTAATTTTTCATCCCATCCATATTAGCACCAAAACACTCCCACCCTGATGCCTTGGTATGTACTAGCAACCTGCACAGGTGGAACCTAAACAAGAACGGTCATTCTAAGACTGGATTTATGTTAAAATATGGGTGCAACAGCCCTGGGGTGGGCATCTGCAACTGTTTGACATCGAAAAATAGTTTAAAAACTGACATTTTTGTCATGTGTTTTCATACAGCTCTTCCACAAATATGGCATTGTAATAAGTCTCACCTACTTCAACCTATTTTAACCTTACAGCATGGAAATATGGTAAACTAAAATGTAAATTCCATTTGAAACTGCACTTAGCCATTAATGAATAGAGTTAATGGGAGAAGTTGCCCTTTTGTCTTTTTCTAGAATGCTGCTCTGTGGTTGTGTGCTGCTGATCTTGGGCTCGGCCCTGTCCAATCCCCTGGATGATCTGTCATTGGATGCCCACTGGGACTTATGGAAGACCACCCACATGAGAGAATACAACAGCTTGGTGAGTGTCTATTTGTTTGGCTGGCCATCTGACCAGTAAACAAAAGGTGACACATTGAATCTCTGGGTTGGTAAGGTGAAAAATCTGTCCTTGATCAAGACAGATCTTTATTCTTTATAAAAATGTTTATTTTAAAACTTTTCGCATTATCCTGTGACAGTCTCAGTTGTTTAATGTATGCCATTTACTCCTCCAGAAGTTAGCAATTACAGAATGATTACCTTAAACTTGGATTATAAACTCTTGATTTTTATTATTTACTTTTTGACTGTAGTCAAGAATGCTTTTTGATATCAAAGGCAGTTCACCATTATCAATTGTAATAGTATGCTGCTTAGACAGGGAATGCTTATCTTTACTTCATTAGTACACAACCCATTCTGGGGATCTTCTGCATATCTTTCAAACAAGAAAAGCAGGAAATATGAGAAGTAATCCTTTGTTTGGAATTTTAACTTCCTTATAGTGAATAGTAATCAGTATTTCTGTTCTGTAACGATTAGTCTACATTTAAGCTTTATTGAAGTATCTGTAGTTATCTATTTCCTGCTGTCTCTAAGGTCAGAGGTCGCTACTTGAAAACATGTATGTGACCCACAGTTTGATGTCAGCTCTCAGCACATTCCTCAGGAATCTTTAAATCATAATTTTCTCACAAATGTTTTGAATGATCAAAGTCACTATGCGTTTTGTGTTTTTACATATTTTCCTAACTTGCAGAATTCAGATTCAACATTTTGTGTCTCTATACCCCAGTTCAGTGCCACCATAGTGACTGTGAACTCTGTCCCTGCTGTTGTGGTAGGGTGAGGAGGAAATCCGGAGGACCATTTGGGAGAAGAACATGCGTCTGATCAAAGCCCACAACGAGGAGGCTGCTCTGGGCCTTCACTCATACGAGCTTGGCATGAACCACCTGGGAGACATGGTGAGTTAATGAGCCGTTTGCTGCTTGGGTGTTTTAACACGCATGGGGAAACACTTCTAGAAACAGTGAAGCCCTAAAAAGAGAAACTCCATGTGAAAACATGCTGGAATGTTATGTCTGAGAGAAACCATTTTGTGTTTGCTATCCTCGATTATCCTTTCTAATCAGGGTTTACCTACTGTCCACAGGCTTATCGTTTTGGGGAATGTCCCTAAATACCCTAGGATTTACTTATGATTGTTTTCTGACTAAAAAGATCAAGCACAGGACAACGTAGTGGCTTTTAGCTGATGCAGAATATAGCCAATGTTTTTAGTCATGGAGTGACACACTCACATCAGCATTTTTCCTCACCGAATGGCCCACTGATTAAAAATTAGTCTGTTGACTTAATGACCTGTAAATGTATCTCTCCTTGTGAAAAGCATGTCAGATCAGGTTTCATGTAGCCACACCTCCAAGCTTGAATGACCATGAGGTCAGGCCATTCATTAGGCATGACTGTTAGCATGAGACTTGAACTCCCTGATGGCTATAAATAAAATTTGTAGGAAAAAACAACCAGATATTACAGTAGCTACTTGGCTTTCACAGCTCGGCTTTCAAACCCTCATTAACGATTTGTTCATGTTTCAGCTATTGGACTTCCCTAAGATCAGTTCAAACTGAATATCAGTTGCACTTCTATATTGAGATGCACAGTTAGAGACACATTTGAAAAGACAAGCCCTACCCTCATACTATCCACTTAACGTTTCACTAATCATGTACTCGTTTTAGGGCACCATGGGTTTGAAAAACATTTTTCATGATTTTCGTCATAATCAGCTGTTTAATTTTTAAGACACTAATTTCTCTTTATGAGGACTGTTGGACAGTAATGGTTGCAACACACATGGTCCTTTTTAAAGAGGGTTCAATGTTGCTCAGTGCTGTGGACCCATCATTCTCTCATCCTTATCATTCTCCTCAGACTTCAGAGGAGATAGTTGAGAAGCTGACTGGCCTCCAAGTGCCCATGAACAGGGACCAAAGCAACACCTGGATCCCGGACAACAAGGTGGAGAAGCTCCCCAGGTCAATCGACTACCGCAAGAAGGGTATGGTGACCCCAGTAAAGGACCAGGTGAGAGAATGAAAGGAAACTCCAAAGAGCTGTCACTAAACCTGTGTTTTCCCTAGGCATATTTCTTATTTCGTAGATATATTGTACAAACATGTTTACAAAAAGTAATTACTCATTATAATCAAATTGTATGCTAACAGATGTTGCATTCTAAGACCTATATTTATATAATTTAATCTGATGTACATTAAGTTCGGTCAGCTCTAACAGTCTGCGCTATCAACAAAAAGCTGTCTTGTTTAGTAGTTGTGTGATGGATAGTTTTCAGTTAGAGAAGTATGATCACTCTCTGCTGGTGAATAAGATAACTGAAGAAGTTCTGAGGGCAGAGGGAAAACATTTTTTTTAACTCAAACCCTCAATTTGTTTTTCAATCTCAGCCTTCCACTCTCTGTCAGTTTGCACACCCTTGTGGACACATGGTAGAACACAGCTCCGACCGTAATGTACATGCTCTATCTCTGCTTGATTCCTTCCTAAACATTTATCTTGACCATAGGGCTCTTGTGGTTCCTGCTGGGCCTTCAGCTCTGCTGGGGCCCTTGAGGGTCAGCTGATGAAGACCACTGGCAAACTAATAGACCTCAGCCCCCAGAACCTGGTGGATTGTGTCACTGAGAACAGTGGCTGTGGTGGAGGTTACATGACCAATGCCTTCAAATACGTCGAGGATAATGGAGGCATCGACTCAGATGAGGCTTACCCATACCTTGGCCAGGTAGGGGCGTGGCTTGGCTAGTGCAAACCAAATCTAACAGGTTAATTGGTTTGCTGAACAATGGTTTTAGTAGTGGTGAAAAAAAGTATTACATTTCCATACTTGAGTAATAGTAAAGATACTGCATTGAATGTATTTAATGTTTCTTTCCACTGTCACAGTTTTCCACAATGAGTGACAGCAGTAATGTTTTTTAAAGTAAATGCATGCTAAGATCAGTCGCTTTTGCTTGATATCAGGCTTGTACTGGCACACATGAAAATCCCACTATGCTGTGAGGATAACTCATAAAACGTGGGGTAAAGTAAGTTTTGCTAGCTAGGTGCTGATTACATTTTACATGGGAATATCAGGCTAGTTGGTTAACTAATTGTGTGTGTTACTTCAAGCTTTAATTATGCATGTAGTACACTTCTATTGAAACACGACACTAGCAGATACTGTGATACTGTGAAACACCAGCATTCCACACACACAGATATATGATGGCCTTTATCAGAAATGTACAAAACAAGTAAAAATCTCATGAGTAACACCTTATTTTATTGTTTTTTCTTTTTTTCAACGACATTCACTCACCCACTCAGACTTTATTTACAAATGCAGTATTTGTGATTAGTGACACCACCTAACTACAAATAATAGAAATACTTTGCTCACTTCCATTTTGTTTTCTACTATGTTTACTGTCAATTCTTTCTATACCAATACAGTAGTTGTCTACATTGTCCTGTGATGAGTGTAGAGAACTCATCACCACTATGAAAGCAATTTAACAGTTTCTTGGAACACAGTACCAAGACCAATACTCTCCATGAAAACCAGACAATGTCTTCCGCTGTGTTCAGGATGAGCAGTGTGCCTACAACTCGTCTGGTATGGCAGCCCAGTGCCGTGGGTTCAAGGAGATCCCTGAGGGAGATGAGCGGGCACTGACCAAGGCTGTAGCCAAAGTGGGGCCTGTGTCTGTGGGCATCGATGCCACCCTGTCCACCTTCCAGTTCTACCAGAGAGGTAATTGAAGAGGAAACATGGATAGAAGGATCAAGTATTTGTAGTCTAACAGGACAGACACCTGCCAGACCTGTCAGTAGGCTTCTAAAGTGTAGGTCTCTTAACGGTTTCTAAAGCTCCTTCCTTGACTCCGTCATTCAGGTGTGTACTACGACCCTAACTGCAACAAGGATGACATCAACCACGCTGTGCTTGCAGTGGGCTATGGACAAACCGCCAAGGGACAGAAATTCTGGATCGTCAAGAACAGGTAGGTCGCCATGCAATGGACTTATTCAGTGGCATCAGCTAATGTTTCATACTTCTGTTGTTCAATGTCTAAATTATGATTTGTCATCTTTGCCCCCCCCCCCCACACACACACACACACATCTAACAGCTGGAGCGAGAGCTGGGGCAACAAAGGCTACATCATGATGGCGCGCAACCACAGGAATGCCTGTGGCATTGCTAACCTGGCCAGTTTCCCCATCATGTGAGCACCAAGCAGCAGAGGTCAACATTGAAATAAAGGAACCATGTCCAAACCACGTATCAACAACTACACCAATACAGAAAATTATACACTGTTTCTGAAATATCACATTTGAATAGTTTGGAGATTTGGGTATCACAGAGTTCTTTTATAAGAACTTTGAAAAGCCACATACTCAAACTGACAAACTTCAATCGTAGTCTGATCTACAGTGGAACAACTTCATTTGTGATGAGGAGTGTGTGTAGTGCACAGCACTTTAAATAAGTTGTATTCATTGTGTCAGGGAACATTGCAGTGCAATGGGAGTTTTGTCTCACTTATCAACTCGAAAAGGGCTTAAATGTAATGAATACTGGTCTGTGCGTCAAGATTTCTCCTGGTGGGTTTCTGTGTTAAATGTTTTTTTTGTTGATGTCGTTCAGCCCTTCTATACCAAATATTGCTGATTCAATTGTTACCTATTACATTGTATTAACTTTATTAAATGTTGAGACATTTGGAAATCAGTTGTGTATGTGTGTGTGTGTGTGTGCCTGTAAATGTCCCAACTTAAAGAAACGAGAAGTGAAAGGGAGAAAAAAAGGATTACATTACATTTATTGAGTGTTTCAGCTATGTTGAGTATTTCAGTCACTCATGTTAACTTACTATATGTAGAAATACAAAACTATTTGAACGCTACATGTGATCTGTGATTGACAGGTACATCCATTCCTGAGGATGATGGTGATTATGTACAATACAGGTCAATAGAATCCTTCGTGAGATTCTAACGATAAAGAGACAACGCAACATTAAATATGCACAGGCACGAATGACAGAAAGTTTTATAACAATAAAGTATTTCTGTCACAGATTTACTGAAAACACAGCCTTCCTGATCTTGAGATAAGAGGAAAGGTATTGTATAGATAATATAGAGGACATTACAGTTTTGTTTTTTTGAAAGTGTCTTCGCTGATGAAAATTACTAGCGGTCAATGTGATTTCTGTCCATATGCTGTAGATCCTTTATAGAAGTCATTTACTTTATGGGATTTAATGCTACATTCAACATATAAGATAAAGCTAGACATTAAGGTAGAATTACTCATAGATAAAACAAATGCTAAATCAAGAAAAACATTTCTGCTTGGTCTTTTTGCTTGTGCACTCAGTGGTGTTTCTAGAAAATTTTACATGGGTTGGCAGAAGTGTAGCAAGTTGAAATTCAAGCGTGGCCTTAGGGCTGTATCAATTATTACATAATTGCCTGATTGCGATTATTTTAGCCAGATTGCAATT
Organism: Esox masquinongy; assembly: GCA_016801175.1. Classification (NCBI taxonomy): domain Eukaryota; kingdom Metazoa; phylum Chordata; class Actinopteri; order Esociformes; family Esocidae; genus Esox; species Esox masquinongy. The sequence goes on along the minus strand of JACXGI010002040.1, from coordinate 18,699 downwards.
ATTTTTATGACAAGTATCTTTTTGAACAATGGATGCCATATATTGATATATTTCTTGAAATACACAAACACTGAATATACTGAGGATATAAATTGAGTAGAAATTCAATATACTTACAAAATGTAAATTACAACTGTTCATCAGATATCACCACACATCCTATTTTGTTGATGTTATAGAGATGTCCAGTGATATCTAATTTAGAATTACTGTAGATAAACCTTAACATTCTCCACAGATATCCATTGCAAGCTACATTAACATTGTGCAATGCCTCTTTGCTAGCTAGCTATCAGGACAAGCATTACATGGCAATGATGGCAGCTAGCTATAAGCTACTTCATCTGCATATTTGCTAGCTAGTTCACTTTAGCAATAATACTGACGATTGCGTTACAATCGTTAGCTAGTAGACAATATCAGACATATCTTAACTATAATAATCTTTCATAAATAAGACAGGGTCTTCCTTGTTGGTCATTCGTTGTACTGGAATGGCATGTGAAATATTTGTTCCATGTGAAACCTGCTAGCACATGGAGGAAAATCTCATTATTGTAGTCGCAGGGTTTCCCCTATTATATGACCCTTCCTGGCCATCCTACAGAGACACTGACAAGCACAAAGCTTGGAGGATGGTGGCAGAGGTTGTTGGTGTCTCAGGTGGGTTTTATAAATTTGCACTGTGTTAATAAAATGTGCTGTGTTTATTTAGCATTTGAGTTGTTAGTTTTAAATGGCAGCGCCACAAAAACCTGTTGACTGCTAGCATAGGGCACATGATTACATGTGTTGTTATTTTGCCCATGATTGAGAAAAGAGATTGCTCAGCTAGATTGATTTAAATTAGCAGATAAATAGGTTCTTGAAAAATGATACAACTCCTAGGCCAAAAACGTGCTTACCCATTGCACTGCAGTTTTGTGAATTTGTCGTAAATGTGTATTTTTCTCATATTTTTGTCAGAGGAACTTTGCCGCAGAAGGTGGAAAAGCCTTAGGGACACCAACAAAAATAAGAAAAAAGACAAAGAGAGGAACAGGAATGGGGCTGGGGCCTCATCACACAGGCCATGTGAGCTGGAGGATGTCCCATCAGACAACGTGGTCTCAGGGCACTACGTAGACTATTTTACGTTAATCCATGACACCCGATTTCGAATGATATGTTACGTTACATTAGGTTACATTACAATGCGCTACCAAAACGTATAATACATTACGAATTTGCTAAAACATAACATATGTTACGAACGCTACTAAAATAAATAATATGTAACGAATGCTATAAAAATATATAATATGATAAAAATGCCAGACAAACGTATCATATTTTACGAACGGTACGAAAACAATTCATTATGAATTTACACAAAACACAAAAGCCATGTTTTAAACCGGCGACAGGTATCGTAGCACTGTGGTTAAGGTTAGGGTTAGGTATCACAGCACAGGGGTTAAGGTTTGGGTTAGGGTTAGAAAGAAAAACACTTGTAAAATATTGGCGTTATAATACCACTACTTGCTACCTTGATCAGAAAGTTCCTATTTGGAGCAGTGGGTAAAACATCTGCTGAAGCGGAAGCGGAGCGGAAGGACCTGGGTTTGGGCCTCTCACTTTTTTTCCAGGATTATTACTCTAACGCTACTTTACCTAACGTAATACATCTTACGAATTCAGCTGTCAAAGATTTACGTAACCAGGTTATTGTAAGGTTTTTATTTTTCATTTTTCCCCCTCGAAGATTTCAGTTGGTTTTTCAATTGAATTGTTCACATTATAGGTCACACTAAAAGTGGAAAAAGTTCCTGACATGATTTATCTTTGTCTCATTCTTTTACATCACAAAAACCTGGCATTTTAACAGAGGTGTATAGACTTTTTATATACAGTGTATGCTTTCTGTTATTCCCCTCAGGATAAATCACGAGCACAAGGCGTTCTTTTGATTACAGCCGTTTATTCGCACATCCATGCCGTGAACATGCTTTCAACATGCCGTGAGAACTAGAGAAAAACAAAATAAAATGAGTGCAGTGCCATACAGAGAATTCTCATAGAGAATAATCATTAAAATAAATCAATTTATTAAAATGTATGTAGGCTATCATGCTGCTATCACATGAACTTTGCTAGCATATTAGCAATTAACTAACACATTAGCATATCCAATAACTAAGTACAATGTAGAAAAGTACATAAAACCTTGTATACCTCATTGGCCGCGTTAATTTAAGAGGAGTAAGAAAAGAACTTGCAGCTTTTCACTTCAATAGATTCCACTCTTCATTAACGTACCATACAGCAATGTCACTTGTGACACTCTGTTCGACGTTCACAGGTGCTCTGCCTCCTGTGGTAGCGCGTAGCAACTAATTATACTAATAATCCGACCCACTAGCACAGGAATATTGGTTCCCCTATTGAAATACCAGGCAGGTAAATTAACATGTTCTTGCTTATCTCTTAATTATCAAAATATTATCTTATTTAAAAGTAGATTATTCTTAGAATTAACTATTAAATTAACTTAAACTAAATCTGACTCTGATGGCAGCTACACTTTCACTAGCCGTGACAATATTAGCCAGATTTGTTTAGTCTATAAGAAATAATGCCTTAGAAACTGATGTCAGCGCCCTCAACCTTCTCCACCAATCCAATGTAATTATAGGATTTGTTTTTACCCGAAAGTTCAAAATGACAAAGTCACCAGCAGACAGATTCTTCACTCTGGTCCTCTTCTGAACGGTCATAGTCAGTGGTGTCGTTAATCGAAATGTTTGTCACTTTATTCTAAGCTACTGTAGACAACAGTTTTCTTCTTGGTTTGGGCCTTTTTCTTCTCTTTTTCAGTCATTTTCTTTTCTTTTTATTTTCTCTGTCATTGTGCACCTTCTCCAGCTCTAGCTTTTCTGGTGTGTTTGTCAAGATTTTTGTTTTTCCTTTTTTCCTTTTCATTCTTGGTTAAGTTGCTGTGGCTTTAGGGAAGGGAAGTATGTTTCCTGGGGACACATACCCCAAATGGGCAGGAGAACCAGTAGCATCACTTACAGACGTGTGTTCAGGATTCATGATTCTGTTTAATGGTTCAGGCAGAGTAGCAGGTGGCTCCTCTGGGTCTGGAACTGCTGATGAGCAATCAGACCTCATGGCATGGGTTGCTGGTACAGACAGGTCACTGGTTCAACTTTCCCCAATCCTTTTGGCTCAAATTACCCCATCTTCACCATTTTAGCAAACTTGTATCATCCAGCAGTTTAGAGCTAAAGTCATGCTAATAGTAAAGCCTCATGTTGTAACTTCCTAAAGCACTTGTGAGATTTTTTTCAAACTTGTCTGTAATTATTCAAACACAAGAATCATGACTCCCTGAACATTAAAAAAATAACTTGGAATGGCAAAAAACTGTTTTTTGAACTTAAATGTGCTTACCACTCATTCCATGTGCCTCTCCCCATCACAGGGTGAGTAAAGTGGATGACTTCAAAAAATGTGTGGTCACATGACCAATTTTGTCTATGCTTGCCTAGAAACACAGGCTCAAATCACCCCGTTCTCCCCTTACTTGAAATAGCCTTCCTCACTTAGCAAAACGTGCTTCAACGCTCAGTTAATTAATTCAATTAAAAATGTACACGGAGGATTCCTTTAATTTTCAATCGTTAATATGGAATAGGACAACATATTTCTATCCATGCATTTTAATGCGTGTTTTCTAACTAGGAAATATAGATGGAAATGACAAAAAAGTCGACTTACAATATTAGTAAAGATATTTTACACACGCTTGAGTCTATAATATGCGCCAATCCTGCAGTACTGTCAAACGCTCTCCGGCACCCATGCACATCCTAACGGATGGAAACGGACATAATACACGTGGTATTTGTTGAGACGTTTCATTCCTGTAAAAATCCCTTTTTCAGATTGGAAACATGATTTTGGATTCAAAATATTGTGCAAAAACATCGTTTTCATAAAAATTGAGATCAGGCTCAAATAATCGCGATCAGGCATTTATGTAGCCTAGGCTAATAATTGCGACAGCCCTAATGCCACTCTTGAATTTCAACTTGCCACCCTTCTGCCACCCCATGTAAAATTCTCTAGAAATGCTGGAAGAAGCAACGGCGACCAATTCTTTCACCTTGCAGCAGGGAAATTATCCCAAACATACTGATAAGAAACCAGTATGTTTTTTTTGCCGGACCGCGTAAGCGGAGCCGGCCAAGAAGGGAGAATGTCTCTGTCCGTCCGACTGACTCACCGACACTGGTTAAATAGAGTTGTGGTTAGAGACACGGACCTGCAACCAATAAGTCCCGTGTTTGAATGTAGTCGCAGTCAGAGCAAATTATGCATTAGGATTTGTTCCGCATAGACAAAAACTTTGCTGATACAACCTTCAGTAGCTGCATTATAGTAAGCCTAAAATAAAACAGTTTACGGTTATATCGCGACTAAGTACGCCTCCGTGCATGCTTTTTGGGGTAATATAGACTAGATCAAAACCCCCTGGGCAGTAGGACTTTCCACGATTCTCTCGTCTTTTCACTTGACGAAAAGTCAGTTATCTTCACCTATATTGATAGTTATTGTATCAATTTCAATCACGAATGAAAAAAAAATTAACGTTTTTGTGCCACGGAATTAAATAGCTTAGGCTGTGTAAAGTTGTTATTCAGTCTTGCTAGCAATTGCTCAATTCTTATGACTTTTCCAAGTAGTAAGTAGATACTAGCAAGCCTATTACTGGCTGATAAGCTGTTAAAACGGCCAGTGGCAAAAGCCATACAGTTCATAGATGCAATTTGAGGTGGAGGATAATTCATAAGAAACGTTAGTCAGTTTAACACTGTTGAAGTACCGACCTAAAGTACTTCCCCGAGTTGGTTAATGAGAAGAGATTAAGAGGAGACAAAATCGCAGTGCCGGCAATTATCTTTATTCATACAGATATATCTGGAGACAGTGTGGCATTCAGTCCAACAGAGTCTGACACAATCACAGCACACACAGTTCTTATAGCATGAGCCCCCTACCCTAGATTTACCCGTTTTTTCTATTTTTCTGGTTCAGGGAGCGGTTCATACCATATATGGGTAAGATATACGTTGTTTAACACATCTTCTCATGGCAACTGCCGTCTTCGGGTTTCCCTGTTGTTATTCCAACCAATCGACTTCTAACTCCAGCGTCTTTTCCCTTATTTGGCATTCTGCCCATTTACTACCACATACCAAACGGTCTGTTCTTGCTCCCAACTATTCTAGTGAGATAAGGATCCTGTCACCCCCTCCTCTAATGCAGGTACTATGTCTCTTAGTTCTACTTAGCCTCTAGCAGACTTGCATGTTATCTTAATGCTATTGCCCCACACACAATGCTTAACGGTGTCTAGCGAAATATTCAAACTTAGCGATGTTAATGGGTAACAAAATCTAAGGTCGAGACGCTATACCGAGGCCCAATCCAAATGTCCCCTATAAACCCTAAACCCTCACAGACTTAACTGACGTCACCTGGTAAGTGATTGAGTGCAAGAGGCAGCAAGGGCTCTAAATGCTATAAATAGTAATGGGACTTTGCGTCTTTATTGTGTTACCTTGACAACGCTGAAACATGTTGCACACTACTGTGGGTTTGGGACTTCTTATTTTACGTTTTTTACTTTCTTCGCGGCCAAGGCACTTAATATACCAAAGGCCTGATTTATACGTCTTGCAGGCTCTTGCCCTACTGAGTGGACAAGAGGTAATTGTCAATAACAATTTATATTTGTCAATAATCAATGTACTATTTTGGTCAAAACAGCTTGTTAAGCAAAAACTAAAATAAATAGTTGAATATACTAGGTGTGTAATAAGGTAACATTCTTCTGATTTCATGTGTTCTTTGTGCCTTCTTAAATCCTTGTTAATTAATGTAGTGCAGTTTACCGTTCTTCTCTTATAAAGTGGGATTTTTCTCTCGCATCCGTGCTTCCCCTGGTAACTCCCGTGTTCACGTCACAACGCTATGAACTGTGGGCAATTCCCTCAGGCAAAGTCTGCAGAAACGCGGCCTTACGAAAAGGGTGCATCAAGGGCTCAAAATGTCTGCGAAAGAGCCCTTGCGCACTTGACGATTTGACAGTGGGACAGCCCTAAGCCCTCACAGACCTAGCGAATACGCGCTTCAAAGTCCGTGAGTCTGTGAGTGTGGACATTGGGATGGCGCCCGACACTCAGCAAACATATAGTACCGTGGTTTAAGACAGCCACTCACGTGGGAGACCCGGGTTCGAATCCAGGAAAGACAACAACATTTATGCTTTTAATTGTGGGCCGGCTGAACTAGGTTTGCCTAGTTCTTTTTCTGGTTCCGTTTTTCTCGACAGGCCAAATCAGTCACCCGACATGAATCCAATTTAGCATTCATTAAACTTGCAGAAGAAAAAAATGGAAAAAATTCCAGAAACAGGAACTGAACATGGCAGCGGCACAGGCCTAGCTAATTATTTCCTACATTCTAGTAATTTAGCAGACGCTGGTGAGAAACAGTTATACTAACACTGGCGTGCTGCAGTTTCGATGAACATCTCCGTAAAGTAAAGGTCACCTACCGAACTGGTTGCCAGGTGCCAGTTCGCATGTCAGAAGTGAAACTATAATATTCATTGTTCGAACAGGTACCATAGTCTACAGGTTTTAATTAACTCCCACAGCACCAAACAAAATGCTAGACTAGAAACAAAAGAAAGTAACTTGAGTGGATAAATGAGTCAGACAATAACGTCAACATGATCAGTCTACCTACAGATGAAACTGCTGGTAGCTAGGTAAAGTTAGTTTCATGATGGACATTCCGTGGATTATTTTTCTCTTGTCAAGAGCTATGAAAGCACAATTCTGAAAAACTAAAAGCCTTGGATTATAGTCCTTTCTCCCCGATTCAGAATATACACGATTCATAGTCATTCCACACTATTTGTAGGAGCTATTTAATTTTCCTTTGTTATTACATTTTGAAATGTCTATTTAATTTTCCTTTGTTATTACATTTTGAAATGTAATATGTAAAAAACAAGCCGGAGATTGTAGTCCATACTCCCCCGATTCAGAATATGTACATTGTATAAACTAGCCCAAAAAATCATAATTTTGAAAAATTCCCAGTGGCATAGTTAGGCCTGGGCGTCCAGGGCTATAGCCGGATCTTTTATGAATAGCCCCGGATCTCAAATTGACAAAAAATAATAATGATAAAACAATAGCCCCTGATCTATTCATCTATAAATCTGATCGCGCATTATGACAATGCAAACGTGTAGCCCGCTGGCGTGTACATTCAAAACCTTGTACATTTTGTCCGGTGTACATTCAAAACCTTGTACATTTTGTCCCAGGTAGGGCGGGGCGGTGGGCTAAGCCCCGAATGTATTGTGATCTTAGCGACGCCTCTGGTCCATCCTATTCCGATTCAAAATGTTCATAGTCATGGAATGCTTGACTTTCATAGCCATTGACAAGAGAAAACGAATATCCATCGAATGTCCACTGTAAAACTACCTTTACCTCACTGGCAGTTGTTGTAGTCAAAACAGCACGGTTTCTCCGCATGCAGGATCCAAAGAACTAGTAAAATAATACTGACTAGATAATTATGTTTAGGTTTCTGTGAGAAATGAAACAAGCACAACTAAATGTTTCATTAAGTTGTTTTCCAGATTGCAATGGACCAGTAGGCCTGTATGTAATTGTAATGACACACAAAAAAACGAAAGCGGCTCCACTACCACGTGACATACAAATGAAAAATAAAGGAACAGATTCCACTTAAATCAGTTGAGCTGCGATCGCGCGTTGAAGTCACCATAGAGGTAAATGAAATATGTGTATATTTGTTTTTAATAGAGACAGAGACATTATTTGCAATTAATACTGTTGTAGAAGGCTTATTTTTAATTAGGTAAATATTTGGACCATATTGAAATTATTTTTGTAAAGCATTCGTTTTACTTTCGTTTTAACTTTCTAATAGTTTTTATTGGACGATTTAGCCTGTTTTTTCCATATCGTAAACTGGCAAATTACTCATTATTTCAACTTTTTAAATAGTTATATAGTTATATAACGAAGTTGTAACATTCATTTTCACCAATAGGTTCAATGGTAGCCAATTATCTACCTAATTAACTAAATAATTTGCCAACAACGAACAAATGTGCCTTCCTAACTGTAATTAAATTATGTAATTTGACCAGTTTGTACAGTATGGCTTTGGGTTTTTTTTCACGTAGGGGTGTGAACTGTGGTTTTACTCCTGTGCGTCAGGTTGGTCAGTCTTGTACAGCCTCCAATTCATATCTTGTCTTGACAACTAGGCATAAATATAGAATTTGATTTTGAATGATGGAAAAATTGTTTGGATCTGTGTTGAATACTCTCGATGAGTAGTTTTCTGGTGTAAAATGTCTTAATTGTAGTTTGCTTGCGCATCAGTTTCAATTCCCGTTCATGTTTGGTCTTGTGACAAGCTGGCGCATTGTTGTTTTATATACAGCTCCGGAAACATTTAAGAGACCACGGCACCTTTTCCTTTCCTTTCCAAAAAAGTTGAGAAGGAAAGTTTTGAGTGAGGAACAGAAGCGTTCAGTTTGCAGTGGTCTCTTTTAACCCTTCTGTTCCTCACTCAAAACCCTCCTTTTCGACCTTTTTGGAAAGGAAAGAAAAAGGTGCATTGGTCTCTTAATTTTTTCCGGAGCTGTAGGTAGCATTCAGTTGTAGTTTTAGTAAATAGTCTTTTGAAATTTTAGCCACAAAACATTTGTGGAACTAAAACGTAATTGTCTTATTGGGTCGCACACATCTAATTTATTTGAATCCAAGATTCTATTATAATTATTGAGTAATAATCAATAATATTATTGTGATTATCCTGTTGCATGTATTTTCTCAAACTAAGATCTGACATCTATACCTGTCTATTCTCTGTGCAGGCATGATGTTTGGGGGGATTTTTCTCACTTTGCTGGTATGTGGCATTGCAGACGCCCGGTTTGACCCAACGCTGGAACAGCACTGGCAGATGTGGAAGAAGACACATGGAAAAAACTACCAGACTGAGGTGAGATGAACAGCTACTGCTGTAATTGCTGTAGTGAAGTTATGTACCTGTATAGGTTGAAAGCACCACCTCCTCCCCCAAATAAATTTCGTACATGTAACTACTGAAATACCTGAATGCACTGCGACTGAATCTGTATTGTTAACATATTTCAAATTGTACAGTTGAATTATCACACACTAAGATGTTTCTACATCTCTGTGTGGACAATAGGTTGAGGAACTGGGCCGAAGGGAGATCTGGGAGAGGAATATTCAGTTGATCAGCCTCCACAACCTGGAGACTTCCATGGGCATGCACACCTATGACCTGGGCATGAATCACATGGGGGATTTGGTGAGGTCCTCAGGGCACTGACAATGCCACAGACCAGTTTGGAACTGGTATGACTTTCTTATAGTCATATTAGGTTTACACTTTATTTGGCTATTCATAGCATCTGTAGAGGCTCTCCAAAAATTCATATTAACAACAAACTATCAAAAAACAAAAGTAAAAGGTTAAGGTTAGGTTTAAAATTAGTGTTAGGGTAAGTGTTATGGAAAGGGTTACATTTAAGAAAAGGATGGAATTTATTTTAGTGCCCAACATGGCCTGATTCTATCTAGTGCATGTGGAATATGATTAAATGCAGAATATATTATGCTTTTAATTGGTAATAGTTTTCTGTAAATAGTGTAAAATCTTTAGATTTTGACCAACATTACAAGTTGTTCTGTGATTTTGTCATTCTATTCCAGCATTATATTCTTGTTAAAATATTACTATGTTGGTTTCCTAATCAGCATGGAATACGTTTATAGTTGTAACAAACACAAATGCATATACTTCCTCATGCCTCTTCTGAATGCAAAGTAGATCTACCCTTTCATAAGTGCATATCTGTTTTGTTTTATTGTAAATTCACAAATAAAAGTAACATTATTTTAACATTACTTTGTTTACATGTATTTTGTGATTATGTTTCACTATTCATTTTCATCCAGTTTAGGTAGCCTTGGGTTCATGGTTTGGGTCTTTTATACATTTTACAGTAAAAGCTCTTTAATACTCACTTTGTTCATTGTCATTGCATCTCTTGTAAACATTTTTCAGACCCAAGAGGAAGTTGCCCAGTCTTTTGCCTCATTGCTTGTTCCTGCTGACCACAAGAGGGAGCCCTCTGCATTTTTGGGATCCTCTGGTGCCCCCATACCTGATAACCTTGACTGGAGAGAGAAGGGCTATGTCACTTCAGTCAAAATGCAGGTAATGATGAACAGCTATCAATGCAGTTTATTCTTGCTCCTTTAATATAAACATGTACTGCTGCTTTTATATCGTAAATCATATTTTAATGTTTTTTTGCTACTCACTGATGAATATATAATAAAGTCACAGGGTAACGACTGATGTTGTGATAATAAAGGGCTGACCAAAATGTGATTTTCCTATTTTGGAAACATTTTCATATGTTCAAAAAAATGAAACTGGGAAAATAATTCTAAAGGCCATTTTGTGTAAGAAATGTTAGAAAAAGAACACCTATTTCTGTTTGTTTTGGCGGTATAGTATTTGGGGGTTTCTGTATAATACGCTGCTCAAAATAATTAAAGGAATACTGAAGTCACACATCAAATTCTCAGTTGGATTACCGTTGGCTAGCACGTGGAGGTCTATACGACACTCCAAGGATATGCCATCACTGACCCACCGCCAAACCGGTCATGCTGGATGATGATGCAGGCAGCACAACGTTCACCACGGCATTTGAGACTCTTTCACGTCTGTCACATGTGCACAGTGTGAACCTGCTTTCATCTGTGTAGAGAACGGGGCGCCACTGGCGGACCTGCCAATTCTGGTGTTCTCTGGCGAATGTCAGTCGAGCTGCACGGCGCTGGGCTGTGAGCATAGGTCCCACTAGAGGAAATCGGCCCCTCATGCCACACTCATGGAGTCTGTTTCTGACAGTTTGGTCAGAAACATGAACATCAGTAGCCCGCTGGAGGTCATTTTGTAGGGCTCTGGCAGTGCTCCTCCTGTTCCTCCTCGCACAAAGGAACAGATGTCGGTCCTGCTGCTGGATTGATGCCCTTGTGTGGTCCTGTCCAGAGCTCCTCGTGTAACGGCCCATCTCCTAGAAAACCTTGCTGTGTCTCCCAAAATGAGGCGGCATTTTATTGTGTTGAAGCTACAACTAAACCTACTGTAGTTTTAAATACATTAAGAAATATTATTTTTTTGTATGCCTAGTATTTACAAATGTTCATCACCACAGGTTTATCAGTCTAAAATATGTCAGCAATAACCCACTATTCTGAACAAAAGGATTGAATGTACAGTCATGACTTGAGTTTTCAGTTCATTGCTCGCAGGCAGTGGATCATGAGGTGCTCTGGGTTTTACTTACTCAAATTATTTCTGCTGAAACATCACCCCAAAGAACAACTCAAAGATCTGTCAGTAAATATAGTTGAGTTTCAATAGTCCTTGTTGGCCACATTGAAATCTAGCATGCAAAAGCATAAGGTATTTACAACCATTTTAGATTATAATAGTTCAATCAACCCAAGGAAAACATTTTCTAATGTTCTGTACAAGGTTGTTGCTGTAAACAATAATGTGGCCCTATGACATTCAGAAGCTGAGCAACAACCTTTTTAAGTTGTGGAGATTTTGTTTTTGCTAGGGAAGTCATTATATACAATACAGCACTGGAAAAAATTAAGAGACCACTGCAAAATTATCTGTTTCTCTGGTTTTACTATTCATAGTTATGTGTTTGAGTAAAATGAAGTTTTGTTTCATACTATAAACTACTGACAACATTACTTCCAAATTCCAAATAAAAATATTGTCATTTAGAGTATTTATTTGTAGAAAATAACAACTGGTCAAAATAGCCAAAAAAAGATGCATTGTTTTCAGACCTCAAATAATGCAAAGTAAACAAATTCATATTCATTTTTCAACAACAAAATACTAATGTTTAACTTAGGAAGAGTTCAGAAATCAATATTTGGTGGAATAACCCTGATTTTTAATCACAGCTTTCATGCATCTTGGCATGCTCTCCACCAGTCTGTCACATTGCTGTTGGGTGACTTTATGCCACTCCTGGCACAAAAATTCAAGTAGCTTGGCTTTGTTTGATGGCTTGTGACCATCCATCTTCCTCTTGATCAAATTCCAGAGGTTTTCAATCTGGAGATTCCAGGGGTTCAGGTCTGGAGATTGGGCTGGCCATGACAGGGTCTTGATCTGGTGGTCCTCCATCCACACCTTGATTGACCTGGCTGTGTGGCATTGGAGCATTGTCCTGCTGGAAAAACCAATTCTCAGAGTTGGGGAACATTGTCAGAGCAGAAGGAAGCACGTGTTCTTCTAGGATAACTTTTTACTTGGCTTGATTCATGCGTCTTTCACAAAGACAAATCTGCCCGATTCCAGCCTTGCTGAAGCATCCTCCGATCATCACCGATCCTCCACCAAATTTCACAGTGGGTGCGAGACACTGTGGCTTGTAGGCCTCTCCAGGTCTCTGTCTAACCATTAGATGACCAGGTGTTGGGCAAAGCTGAAAATTTGACTCGTCAGAGAAGATGACCTTACTCCATTCCTCTACGGTCCAATCCTTATGGTCTTTTGCAAACTTCAGCCTGGCTCTTCTTTGCTTCTCATTGATGAAGGGCTTTTTTCTAGCTTTGCACGACTTCATCCCAGCCCCTAGGAGCCTGTCTCGAAACGTCCTCGCCGTGCATTTCACCCCAGCTTCTTTTTGTAGGTCACTTGATGTCATCCTATGGTTGTTGAGTGACATTCGAAAGAGTTGACAGTCATCTTGGTCAGTGGACAGTCGTTTTTGCCCTCTGCCAGTCTGTAGCTTTGTTGTCCCCAATGTCTGTTGCTTAACATTGTTCTTATGAACCGCCATCTTTGACATTTTCAGGATGGAAGCAACCTGAGGCTCACTGTATCCCATTGCCTGTAAAGCCAGAATTGAACCCTTCTTTTCCTCACTCAAAGCTTTTCTTTTCAACTGTTTTGTCATGCTGAATAGTTATTTTTTTATTCAAATTACCTTTGAGGTACTACTTTGGCACTGTTTTTGCCATCCAGCTGGTCCTATTGCAAGAGGATAGTGATGACCACAGCAGTGGTTTTTATACTTTTCCTTGTTAAATTAGATTTGGTTCAGGTAATCACCTAATCAGTACCCCATTAAGTAAAATGAGGTGTGCCTGTGTTGGAATTTAACAGACACTGGAATGGAATGGCTGCCATACATGTAGAGATGCTGATATAAGAAAAATTAGGAGTGGTCTCTTAATTTTTTCCAGAGCTGTATGTCACCTTCGCTATCAATTAATCTAATGACTTAATGTGAGGAATGTCAAAGTACATGCAATAGAGCTGTGTACAGAAACACCACTGCCTCACTACCTGGCATCAATGTCCTGCAACAGGGTCCTAGTAGATAGCCTGAATCGTCTCAGTGACGGTCAAGGGCATGCCACTAACCAAGACATTTGCACACTCAGGGGCAATACCCATATTTTAGGTCCAAGGGCCGAGAGCTATGCTCTTTCTGAGACTTGTAACTGTCACACAACAGAGACAGAGAATGACGTCAGCAGTAGCCCAAAATACCTAGGGGAGACCAGCCACCATGACTCGGTCAAGCTTTGCCAACAACTCTGATAAACCTGAAGCATGGGTGCTGAAGCATGGATGGATATACTGTTGGGAGAAAAACCCATTTAAATGGACCTAATCCAGGTATCTGATAGGGATTCCTCTCAGATACCTGGATTAGGTCCATTTAAAAGGATTTTTTCCTCTCATGATTTTTATCTTGACCATAGGGCTCCTGTGGTTCCTGCTGGGCCTTCAGCGTTGTTGGGGCCCTGGAGGGCCAGCTGATGAAGACCACTGGAAAGTTAATAGACCTTAGCCCCCAGAACCTGGTGGACTGCTCCTCCAAATATGGCAATCAGGGATGCAACGGTGGTTACCTTGAAGAGGCCTTCCAGTATGTCATCGACAACCATGGCATTGATTCTGAACAATCTTACCCCTACGTTGCAGTGGTGAGTTATAAATTAGCATTAATACTGTTTAGTTGGGTCAGCTGCTTATATCTGCAGTACTAGCTAGTATTATGCTGTTTGTAGCTAATTTCAACCTGCCCCACCACATCGTACATTGCCATATGCTGTAGGACCTGACTGTTATTTTGACTTTTTTAGGAACAACCATGCAAATACAACCCTGCAGGGCGTGCTGCTAACTGCTCCAGATACAACGTCTTGCCTCAGGGAGATGAAGGAAAGTTAAAGGAAGGACTGGCCACCATCGGACCCATCTCTGTCCTCATTGATGCCACCCGACCTCGTTTTGCTTTCTACCGGAGTGGTATGAAAAAATGAATTTCAAAGTATAACTTCTTTTAAGATGTTTGATGATTTTCCAATGTGGCATTATTAATATATTTTGTTATTTTATTATTGTGTTGCACTACCGGTCACAATACCGGTCAAAAGGCAATTAACGTAGGAAAACAGACAGACAATAATAACCCTTAAAAGTGTAGGTCTTTCCTTTAGAGAAATAGCAAAGAAAGCCAAGTTGTCTGTAAGTTCAGTTTCCTACACCATCAAAAGGCACCTGGAAACTGGAGGAGACTCTGACAGGAAGGACAACAGGACAACAGCTTCAAGCACTGGTCAAAGTAAGCAAGTCTCAGTTTCAACAGTGAAGAGAAGACTTTGAGCTGCAGGTTTGACAGGTTGAGTGGCAAAAAGAAAGCCATTGCTAACTTGGCAAAATAAGAAAAAGAGGCTTGTCTGGGCCATGAAGCTTTGCCAGTGGACTACTGAAGACTGTATGTTATGGAACGATGAATACAAAATTGAAATCTTCAGTTCATATCGTCAGGTTTTTTTACTCCATTAAGTAGGCGAAAGGATGGTTCTTCAGTGTGTGACACCAACTGTCAAACATGGAGGAGGAAGCATGATGATCTGGGGCTCTTTTCCTCGATCAGGAGTCGGAAACCTGCACAGAGTGAGTGGCTCCCTGAACCAAAATGACTACCACAGCATTTTTCAGCGCCATGCAATACCCTCTGGTATGCCTAGTTGGGAACTACCAGAACTACCTTAGAAGAAAAGAACAAGATGGTGGGTTTCAAATCACGGAATAGCCAGCACAGTCTCCAGACTTAAACCCCATCAAGCTGGTTTGGGATGAACTGGGCAGAAGGGTGAAAGCAAAGGAATCTACAAGTGCCAGACATTTGTGAGAACTTCGGTAACAGTCTTGGGAAGAACTTTCCAAACAATGTTTGATTTCCACTGTAGAAAGAATGCCACTAGTGTGTTATATCTGCAAATGTTTGCTATTTCGATAAGTCAAAAAGTTAGATTACATTTTGTTAAACAAAACAATTCCATGATTTCTGTCTTCTTTATTTGTTCTATGCTTACATTTCAGAATACATTTTCAGAATACATGAAGCTGACTTTGCATTGTCCATTCCATGTATTATTACAGGAATTTATGATGATCCAACTTGTACAAAGAAAATAAACCATGCTGTCCTTGCTGTGGGATATGGTACCATGGATGGGCAGGATTACTGGCTGGTGAAGAACAGGTAAGGACATTTAGAAGTTCAGCTATTGTTTATTGATTATTGATATTAATTGGAAATACAGTCTCTTATATAATTGAATTACAAATGGTACAAAATGAATTAATGCAAGTTGACACTGGTTATGTTGTGAAATATTTTTAAGAAATCAAAACTGATGTTGCTTGCATAAGTATTCAGCCTCCACTCATTAATATTTGTTAGGGACACTTTTCTCTGCAATAAAGTCTTTTGATGTGTACCATCTTTGCACATAGTGTCGGAGTGGTTTTAGCCAGTTATTATTGGCAGATTTGCTCCAGGTTGTTTAGGTTGGTTGGACGATGCTAGAAGATCCCAATTTTCAAATAGTGCCACAGATTCTCAATGGGATTGAGATTAGGACTTTCACTGGGCCACTGTGAGACATTCAACTTTATGTTCTTAAGCAACTCCAATGCTGAAAGTGAAATTTCCTCTCAAGCTTATTTTTTTAGGGGACTGAAGGTTCTCTTGTAATATTTTCCTTTACTTGGTACCATCCATTGTTTCTTCATTTTTAACAACATGCCATGTCCATGCTGATAAGAGACATCCGCACAACATGATGCTGCCACCACAGTAATAAATTGCACCAATGCTGTTTGTTGAGGCAGAGCAGTGTTAGGTTTGCCCAAAAAGATTTACATTGGTCTTACTTCTTAACAAAGGTTTCCCATATTGCTGCTGGTTCACTCTCATGCTTTCAGATGGTAACAGCTTCTTTCTTCCCACCCTCCAATACCGTCCTGTTTTATGCAGAGCTCTTGATATGGTTGACCTGGCCCATCATTACTCCACTCCCTGCCTCTGAGCTCTGTAACTCCTTCAGAGTGATTAATGTACAATTCTCCTTCTTGTTTTAAGGGACAGACATTTTTTGCAATACCTGGGAGATTTGATGAACTTTCACCTTCTTGATTATTGATCCAAGTGTGCTAACTGGAATATTCAAACACTTATGCTTAACAAGTATTTGAAATATTTTAACACTAACTTCTCTAGAATGCTTTTTGGTCTTAATTTTCCTTTAAATTTACATCCTGACCAATAATCCTTCAACAGGGTTATTTTTATCCAGAGAATGTCACAGACACTTTAATAGTTCATATGTGGAGTCAATGGTGAGGTAACTGTCTGTTAGTTTACTGGGAGCTTCAACTGGGAGCATCAACTGGGAGCTTCCACAGCACCATGGTTGAATACTTATACAACAACATATTTCACGTTTCAGTTTTGTATTTTTCTTTCAGATATTTCCCAACATAAAACCCATGTCATATTAGAGTAATTGATTTTAAGTGTCAGTTAAGTGTCAATAAAATATCAAACAGAGCTATATGTCAATGTACCATATGTTATTCAGATAAAAGTTGAGAATTGGTTATGGCTTTGAATACTTTGGCAAGGTATCACATTTCTAAATTGTCCTCCCTTTCTTTCCAGTTGGGGCACAATATGGGGAGATCAGGGATATGTACGGATGGCACGCAACAAGGACGATCAGTGTGGCATCGCTTTGTGGGCATGCTATCCAATCATGTAACTCTTCAAAGTTTTATAGATTTATTTTACTGCCTCCATTTTGGCTAGCATTCATTCAAACACCCCATGGCAGTGTTTAGATAGTTTGTAATCTCAGCTAAACACACGGACAGACTGAATTGGCCAGGATGTCATTGTAAATGAGAACTGGTACTTAATCACTTTGCTTTCAATAAAAGTTAAGTAAAATAAATAAAATAAACATAATTGGCAAATGAGTAAATTTTCACATCCCAGTAATGGTTATTATTTTTCATTATAATTTGTCCACTACATAACAGTGCCTGATATATTTAAATGCCATAATGAAAATACATTTATTATGTTAAAAAAACTAATCTCATTGAATAGTTTCAATGTATTTTGTATGGTTGTGTAAGGATTTCTGGGGAATATGGAAATATTGTTCAATGATTACGTTTGTCATTTTATTACCGTAAGTTGCTTTGTGTTATCAACATCAAGTCAGTCATTTAGCAGAGGTATTTCAAAACATTATACTATGACATTTTGGTCTTTGACATTGAGCATCAGTATCAAGGGAACATGCTACTTCACTGTTTCATATACAGTGAGGAAGTAGGCTATTGTCATAATGGATTTAATAAACAGGAAATTCTATTTGGCAGTTTACACCTGCGCCGGTTTGTGAGCCATTATTTGACCTTTGGAAAAAGAGTTGCTGCTTATATTAATTGAATGGACAAACCCCATAGTCTTGTTTTTACTAATGGAACATTTGTTAATAGTTTTTAATGCATATACTCACATTATGCAAGTATCGTTTCATTATCCTTAGGGACAGTTTGTAATTTACTTTGGAGTGCTGGTCCAACTTGAGGTGAAAGAACATGTTTGTCATGAAATACCTATAGCTTTCAAACAATTTTAAAAATTCAAAACAGTTTAAAAAAGTATTTTGCTGTTACATTACTGTGTGTTTCCACTTCTTCAGATATAGTCAAAATGATACATATTTACTCCACCCAGCTACAGTGGGGCAAAAAAGTATTTAGTCAGCCACCAATTGTGCAAGTTCTCCCACTTAAAAAGATGAGAGAGGCCTGTAATTTTCATCATAGGTACACTTCAACTATGAGAGACCAAATGAGGAAAAAAAAATCCAGAGAATCACATTGTAGGATTTTTAATGATTTTATTGGTAAATTCCTCGGTAAAATAAGTACAATTCTGGCTCTCACAGACCTGTAACTTCTTTAAGAGGCTCCTCTGTCCTCCACTCGTTACCTGTATTAATGGCACCTGTTTGAACTTGTTATCAGTATAAAAGACACCTGTCCACAACCTCAAACAGTCACACTCCAAACTCCACTATGGCCAAGACCAAAGAGCTGTCAAAGGACACCAGAAACAAAATTGTAGACCTG
>JACXGI010002039.1:62411-80218 GCA_016801175.1 Esox masquinongy | reverse complement strand
GTAATAAAATCAAAAGGTGCTTCAACAAAGTATTAGTTTAAGGGTGTGCACACTTATGCAACCAGGTTATTGTGAGTTTTTTATTTTTTATTTTTCCCCCTCAAAGATTTCAGTTTGTTTTTCAATTGAATTGTTCACGTTATAGGTCACATTAAAGGTGGAAAAAGTTCTGACATGATTTATCTTTGTCTCATTCTTTCACATCACAAGAACCTGGCATTTTAGCAGGGGTGTGTAGACTTTTTATATCCACTGTAATTTCAAACAAGACTGTACAAACAACAGAGCATTGTCAATATTGCTATATTATGACCAGTACACTGTGCGTTCTTTAAAGGAGTAATCCACAGCGCAGAAACAAAAGTCATGAATCTCCAATGAATTTCTGAGTGGTCTGTCTGTGAAATCCACAAATAGCTACTGTGTACTGTATATATTCTGGGAACTGGAGATGGAGGATAACACATTCTCATATTTCACAATGCTTTTAAAACAATAATCAGCACTCTACTTCACCACGTCTGCAATTTGATTGCATGGGAAGACTAGCATTAGAACAAATCCATCCATCTATATTGTCATAAGGAAGTTGGTATTTAGTTTACATTAGTTAATATTGAGGTAAATGGTGTCCAAACTTGTGGCTGGTAATTGTATATACACAAATGTAATAATTTAATGAATCAATTAACTTACATCAAAAGATTTGAAACAAGAAATGAACATATCATTTTAAGTATTTAAATCCAAAATGTAAATATTCCGTTTCAATGTAGTTTTCAAGGTAGATATTGCATTCACTTTCAACAAGTTCGAAAACTATAATTTAAAGTTACCACCACTTCCTAATATATTTTACAACCCTGTTTCAAAAAAGATGGGACGCTGCATAAAATGTAAATAAAAACAGAACGCAATAATGTGCAAATCATTTAAACCCTATATTCAATAGAAAATAGTACAAAGACAATGTATCAAATTTTTAATTATTTTATTTTTTCTTGAAAAATATATGCCCACTTGATGCCAGGAACACGTTTCAAAAAAGTTGGGACAGAGGCAAATTGAATATTTGTGTAATGTTAAAAAAAATATACCTGGTGGAATATCACACAACTAATTAGGTCAATTGGCAACAGGTCAGTAACATGACTGGGTATTAACAGATCATTACAGAGAGGATGGGTCTGTCAGAAGTGAGGATGGGGAGGGGTTCACTAATCTGTGAAAGACTGCGCGGGCAAATTGTGCAACAATTCAAGAATAACATTTCTCAATGTTAAATTGCAAAGGGTTTGGGGAACTCATCATCTATGTTATATAATATCATTAAAAGATTCAGAGAATCCGGGGAAATCTCTGTATGCAAGGGACAAGGCCGAAAACCAATATTGGATGGCTGTGATCTTCGGGCCCTCAGGCAGCACTGCATTAAAAACAGACACGATTCTGTAGTGGAAATCACTGCATGGACTCAGGAACACTTCCGAAAATCATTGTCTGTGAACACAGTAAGTCACTGCATCCACAAATGCAAGTTAAAACTCTAACATGCAAAGATGAAACCATAATAAACAAGATCCAGAAATGCTGCAGCCTTCTCTGGGCCCGAGCTCATTTAAGGTGGACTGAAGCGACGTGGAAAACTGTCCTGTGTTATGACAAATCAAAATCTGAAATTCTTTTTGGGAATCATGGACGCCGCATCCTCTGGACTGAAGAGGAGAGGGACCATCCAGCTTGTTATCAGCGCACAGGCATGAGTGCACATGGCATGGGTGACTTGCACATCTGTGAAGGCACCATTAATGCTGAACAATATATACAAGTTTTGGAGCAACATATACTGCCATCCAGACAATGTCCTTTTCAGGGAAGACCTTACGTATTTCAGCAAGACAATGCCAAACCACATTCTGCACGTATTACAACAGCATGGCTCCATAGTAAAAGAGTCCGGGTGCTAAACTGTCCTGCCTGCAGTCCAGACCTGTCACCCACTGAAAACATATGGCACATAATAAGCGAAATATATGACAAAGGAGACCCCGAACTGTTGAGCAGCTGAAATCCTATATCAAGCAAGAATGGGAATACATTTCTCTTTCAAAACTACAGCAATTGGTCTCCTCAATTCCCAAATGTTTACAGAGTATTGTTAAAAGAGGAGGTGATGCAATGCAGTGGTAAACATGCCCCTGTCCCAACTTTTTTGAAACGTGTTGCTGGCATCAAATTCAAAATGGGCATGTATTTGTCCAAAAAACAATAACATTTCGCAGTTTAAAAATTTGATATGTTGTCTTTGTAATATTTTCAATTAAATACAGGGATAAATGATCGCACATCATTGCCTTCTGCTTTTATTTGCATTTTACGCAGCGTCCCAACTTCTTTTGGAAATTGGGTTGTAAATCTATGATGCATTTAGATTTGTTTCTAAAATTCATATTTGAAATTCTGATTCAAAACATCTGCAACATCATAATACCTTGCCAGCCAGGAAAAATAGAAGAACAAGCATACATTGAACTGCCTTCAAACCAATGGCAAAGTACAAAAGGAACCCTGCTGTGAAACACTGTGTTAGAGTACCCAGCAACCCTGCTGTGAAACACTTTTAGAGAAACAAGGAAACAATCGGAAATTACAAGACTAAAATAGAGAGACTACTTTAAATAGGGCCAAAAATAAAGTAATGTTCATGTTTTCCATGTCAAAGCAGAAGCTGTGCTATCTAGTACTGGGAAAATCTATGTTCAAGTATCCAGGGTATTCCATATTTACTAAGAAAAGGAAGTAATTTGACTGAAATGAAGGGGAGCTATCTAAACTTGTCCAATAAGAAACACTTTGTTTCCATTTACGTTTGCAAAACATTTGGCTATAATGTGCACTAATAAATAGGACCCAGGTGTACTACAGTACCAAAACTGTAAGTCTAAAGAAGAACATTGACTCTTACTTTGGATGTGTGAACTGGTCAATAAGGGTGACTTTCTCCACCAGGTCTCCTCCAATGCTCCTTACGAGATCATAGAAGTCATTCTCTGCGTAGCCATCGTCTGGTAGCCAGAAAGAGATGTCGTTGATCACAGGTGGGTACTTACTAAGAGGCTGAGGAGTGGATAGCAGGAAGACCAGAGGAGAGGAGAGGGAAGGGAAGCAGAGAGGAGATAAGAGCAGATGGGTGAGAAAGGGAACATGTCTGTGAGCTAACAAGAAGCAACATCAATTTGATTGTTGAATTAGTCCGAGCCACTTCTATAAAAAAAACAAAAAAACAACAGAATTAATGCACAATTTCATGTCCAAATCATATGACCTCACCTAAAACCTAGTCTTTGAGCTGTTACGGTTAGAACACCCCTTTAAGAAGTGCATTGTAGAGAGCGGAGCTTGAAACAAATCATGCCAACCATTTCTATGAAGAATAAAACCTAAAAAGATTAAGTAAATCAGCCCCAACCCATGAGGCAAAATCAGATACCACCACCAGAGAGACTGACAATTCAACATTCTACAGGCTACACCACTGGTGGACTTAAGGGGGGGGCTGGTGCCCCATGTTAGAAAAAAACGCTGCAAAAGTGCCCTCTTGAATGCCTCTATGGTAGATAAAACACGATAAAATGCTCGAGTTTGGCCCAGTTTGCAAGAAAACGTGATAAAGTGCTCTCTAGGGTCCCCCAACGTGCGAGTAAATGTGATGTAGTGCCCTAATGGGCGCCCTTCCATTGGAAAAATTTTGATGCCGTGCCATTTCGGGTGCCCCTATTTGTGAGGAAATGTGGTTAAGTGCCCTCCAAGGTGCTGCTATGTTAAAAAAACGTGAATAAGTTCCCTCTAGGTGCTCTTCCAGTGGAGAAAATATGATGCAGTGCAATAATGGGTGCCCTTCCAGTGGAAAAATTGTGATGCAGTGTACTCATGCGTGCCCCTATGTGTGAGGAAATGTGATTAAGTGTCCTAGTGGGTGCCCTTCCAATGGAGATAATGTGATGCAGTGCCATGTAGGCTGCCCTACATGCTAGAAAATGTGTTGGCCTCTACGTGCTCCCACATGCAAGACAATGTGCCCTCATGGGATGCCTCTATGGTGGAAAATGCCCTCCTGGTAGCCCATGTTTTTATACATCCTTTTAAAAAACAGTTTAGTGGCAGCATGATTCTACCTCAATTTCATTTCTGTTTGGAGCCACTAAACTCATCTAGACTCATCTAGTTTTCGAATTGTTAGCATGGAGAAATTAAACGTTCAGCTCGGGAAAAAATTAAGAGACCACTGCACCTTTTTCTTTCCTTTCCAAAAAAGTTGAAAAGGAAGGTTTTGAGTGAAGAACAGAAGGGTTAAAATTAAGAGACCACTGCAAATTGAACGCTTCTGTTCCTCATTCAAAACCTTCCTTTTAGACTTTTTTGGAAAGGAAAGAAAAAGTTGCAGTGGTCTCTTAATTTTTTCCGGAGCTGTAAATTTAGAAAGTAGAAAATATGTAAAAACTGTCTGGATTTTATTGTTTCCAAAAGAGAGTGGAAATTAGGTCATCTCTTGAATCATCTCTTGGATGTACCAAATCATCTCTTGGATGTACCAAAATTGCCCCTTTAATTTTGGTACATTCTGCACACACACTTTAGAATATTCAGGTGTCAGTGGGTTTAGTGCAGTCTGAGCTGTAACCTTCACATCCCACAACTGTGTGTGAGGTTGGTTACATAGCAATATGTGTTACATTTAAACCAACAGAAAGATTGCAGCTTACTTAGGATGCATTACTAATATGTGTAGACAGCATTTTCTGGTTTGTTTAGGTTTTTAAGCTGTATACCATGTTACACAATATGCTAGAGGATGCCTTGCTATGTAGCTTACTTAGCCATTTCTATGCTAACTGGTGGACTTAATCCAACTCAAATCAAGCAGAAAGTGTAGTAATATCTTTAACTTTTATCTACTCTGATTCCACCACCCTGACTCTCTCCCTACCCTGACTATGCTCCTCAACATACAGTTGAAGTCGGGAGTTCAACTGTATAAACTCAGTTAAACTCAGTAAACTCAGTTGTTCACAATTCCTGACATTTAATCCTAGTAAAATTTCCCTGTCAGTTAGGATTACCACTTTAAGAATGTGAAATGTCAGATTATTAGTAGAGGGAATGATTTATTTCTGCTTATGTTTCATTTCATCCCATTCCCAGTAGGTCAGAAGTGTACATGCACTCAATTATTATTTGGTAGCATTCGCCATTAAATTGTTTAACTTGGGTCAAACATTTCAGGTAGCCTTCTACATCCTTCCCACAAAAAGTTGGATCATGTTTGGCCTATTCCTCCTGACAGAACTGGAGTAACTGAGTCAGGTTTTAGGCCTCCTTGCTCGCACAAGCTTTTTCAGTTCTGCCCAAAAATGTTCTATAGGATTGAGGTCAGGCTTTGTAATATCTTAACTTTGTTTTCCTTAAGTCATTTTGCCCCAAGTTTGGAAGTATGCTTGGGGTCATTGTCCATTTGGAAGACCCATTTGCGACCATGCTATAACTTCCTGACTGACAATTCTCCCAAATACTTGGGAGTATTCTCAAGGATTTGAGAATTCTCCCAAGGTAGATAGTTTTGACAAAATACTTTAAACTAAAATACAATTAAACTAAATAATGAATACACTGGCTTACAGTTGCATGTGTCACGAGTGTAGGTGGAGAAGGAGACGGTCGCAGGAGTTTGAGGAAGAAATTAGTTTTATTACTCAAGTTCAAACGTGTATTGTAAACAAACTTAGCGTTATTGTTCATTTTATTTTACTACCAGAAAAATATCGCCTTTTACTTTTTGTAACCGGAAAACCAAATCGCATTGATAGTTAACTCCTCCCTCCCCACCCGAGGCCCTCCTTAAGTCCTTGGTACCAAATGTTTAGTGGAAACAGGAAAGAGCCAACATTAGCATAAATCACCGGTGTAGCCCTGGTACCAGGGTAAAGCACCAGTAGAAATGTGGCATGGGTGTGCTGCAAACCTGGGAGTCTTGGTTTTACTCCTGGCAGCACACACTCCCTGTGAGGACAGGAGTAGAACAACCTTAGGCCTTGGGAATATTCTGTCTCTCTTTAGACTCCTTGCACTGGGGAATTAGGATGCTAATTAAACACTTTCCCTGAATCCCTAATTGAACTAGCCCCTCCTCCCTAGGCACAAGAGATTGAATAAGCATTAGCAACATGGCCACATTCCACCCAGCCTATCCGTAGGCAAGGTGAAGCAGGAACCAGGTGGCTCATACCCATGTTCCCCCAAATTTTTCCAGTTGTGAAAATCCTGTACAATGTCTGGCACGCAATTAAAGCGGCACCCACTTTTCACACGGTAGCCCTTAATTTATTTTGGCGAATTTAGCTTTTTCCCACAGCTTTTGATTTAAATGATGTAGCCTATAGTATCCTTTATCTGGTGTTCAGTGCAGGCCCACAGTACATTCAGTTAATCATAATTACATTAGAGACTGAGATTCATTACAGTGTATTTGGTATGTAACAACAGCCAACCACCTTAAAAAGACACTAAAATGCATTATTATAGTTGCAATACAGAAAATGAAATAATGTAGGATATCCTCTACCGCTTATTTACTTATTTACTATACACAATCAAGCCAGTCTTTAAAATATACCACTGCCCTTTTAAATGTAAATTAACCACTGCACCACTTAACCACTACAGATATAATGCAAAGACAGTAATAGAGTATACAAGGTTATATTTGAAGAACCATTCTATGACAAAGTAAGGCATTTTTGGCAGAATACTAGATTGATGGAAGAAATAATTACTGGAACATAGTTTCTTGACCCAGCTATTAAGGATTATGCAATAGTTTTGTTTAAGGGTCGTAATAATGTGAGTTCCTGATCTACTTTGTATGCTAGCCAGCTATGTCACATAGCAAAAATCAGAGCCTAGCTAGCAAGGACGATAACTTTCTGATGGCTGGAACTAGATATGTGGTATCCTCTAACATGATGGGAGTTCTCCTGCAGGGGAGTGTAGTCTAGATAAGCTGCATCTAGAAGGCAGAAGAAACATAGTGAGAGAGAATAGCTTAAATTTGCCATGTTTGCAAATGTTAGGCATAGGTCCAACAGCCAGGCATAGTTCCAACAAACTCAGAAAATCGCAGACCAATCTTTCAAAGTTAAATTTGTTATTATCGTTTGTTGCATTGAAAAGGGTTCTGATACTATGTTGATTAGTTAAAGATGTTTAGATTTTTTATATATTGAACAGTAATAGGGCAAACTCAGTGAAGTTAAATTTTGCGGGACTGCCCGGAATTGCATTTCTTCAGCGCGGCAGTCCTGGAAAGTCGCAGCTTAAAGGGAACATACTTTATACCTATCCCTTCAGAGCTTCAGGGGTTTCTTAAAGGTTGATTTGGGATTTAGCATGAACCTGTCTTCTTCCTTTCATCTTAAATGTAATCCCTTAGAGGGAGCAGAACAAATACTACATCAAATACTCTGGCTTAACTCCAATGTGTTGACAGAGGAAAGTTCAATGTTACTTGTAAAAACTGCATAATGAAAATTACTCAAAAGAGAAAGGAGCTAACTAGGCATGGCATAGAATGACTTAAATAAGATGTGAAATGTATCAGTTTAATTTAAGGTCAAAAGGTTTGACAGCTTTGCAACAAGAACTTCCAGTCTATTGGGAACAGACCATTGACGTTCAGTGTCTTAAAAAAGTTTTTGCCCTTCTTCAGATTCCCTCTATTATTTCATTTTTGTCACACAGAATTGTGTCAGATCTTCATAAAATATTTAATATAAGATGAAAGAGAACCTGAGTAAATACAAATTCAGTATTGAAATTATAATTAATTTTTATAATTTCACCTTTTCCCTGTGTGAAAAGGTGATTGCCCCCTCAGTTACTTAATCAACCCAGAAGTGTAATCGGGTTATGCAGCAGAACAATGCACCTAAACACAAAAGTAAGCCCACCTCAGAATGGCCCAAAAGAAACAAAGCCATTCAATTTCGCTGAATTGCAGCAATTCTGTAAAGATGAGTGTGCCAGGATTCCTCCACAGGGATGTGAAAGGCTGATTTCCAACTACAGAAAGCATTTGGTTGCAGTTGTTGCTGCTGAAGGTGGTGCAAACAGTTATTAAGTTCAGGGGGGCAATCACTTTATCACACAGGGCCAGTTAGTATTGGAGTTTTTCTTAAATAAAAACACAACAATCTGTTACTTACAACATAATATATTATATTTAATACTGAATGAAAACAATGCCTTGTATATGTTGTATTGAACAGTTGGGACTGTGCAGACTCTGTCCCCGGGAAAGTACCTTAGTACTAAGGTAACATTTTAATTTTGGGGGCAATTTCAGTAGATGGGGAGGTTGAAGACCCTTGCGTACACCACAGTGGGATGAAGGGATGTATTGCTAGAAGAAATAACAAAATGATGAAATACTGGGAAAGATGAGTTGATCTGAGGACATCAGAGGATTGGAGATGAGTTTAAGATTGGTTTGCCTAACTACAGATACAATACTATTTTGATTAGATGTCCAAGGTGTGTTGTGGTCCTCTGGGTTCTGTCCAGTTAGGGGAGGGTGGAGATGGAATGGGTGGGGAGACAAATTAAATAAATAGCATATAGCAGATGTGGTGGGGTATTAACTAAAAACAGAACAAAGGTATTAGAAGGCATGCACTGTCACGTTCTCCAGAGGTAGAGTAGCAGGACAGAGACGCGGAGGTGTATAACCAAAAGGTTCTTTAATTCCAACATCACACTCTAACACAACGACTGTACCATGCAACAGCAACAACCACAGTGACAGCAACAATGACCAGCAAGAAACACAGGGGCAGGAGGAACTTAAATAGGGACTAAACAAGGGGTTAACAGGGAAAAGGTGGCCAGACTAAAAGAGACAGGTGAAACCAATAAACAAACGGGAACTAAACTGAAAATAGAAAGTGGCCGTGACAATCACACCTATGTATGAAATCCTAACGGTCATCTATCAATTAAAAATATATAGATAAAAATATATAGATATATAGATCAAAAAACCCAATCTTCTTGCAGAAGATGTCTTTGGTAGCGCTGTAGAAGGACTTTTAGCAGAGACAACACCTTGGGCTGCGGGGGAGGCCACATGCCAAACAAGATCATTAGGTGGCATGACAGGCAGGACCCTACTCCGCTACTCCCTTCTCCTGCTCAAACCTCCTTTCCCCTATGTGGGCCCGGAGTGAGTGATGGAGCGAGGTGGACGATGAGATGGCCTGAGAAATGAGCGGGAGCGGAGCTGGGAAAACTGGGGGTGATCGCTCACACGGCTGCTTTGGTTCCCCCTGCAAGGCCTCAGGCCGGACCTTCCATATTGCGGGTAACAGTGGGTCTTACATAGGTGTGGGTCGTGGCTCTGACACACTGTGAATAATAGAATGTCAGGCGTAGTGAGGGTTTCTGCACTGGAGGCCTACAGTATACCTACTCTATATTGAAAGGCGTCAGCTTTTAACGACGGGAACCTTTCTTCACCTAATTTAAATGACTAGTGAAAAGTGGACGTCTGCCAAAACTAAAAACTTCGGTCAGTCAGCTGGATCGGTCAGTCAGCTATGTGTTGGACAAAACCTACTGAGGTCAAGGAGAGGGTCTCTTCATGTAGTAACTCCAATCAAAATCCAATTAAACGATGTGCAATTATGTGCAGAGTAAGCATGTAAAAAAAAAAAAAGAAATCCATCAATAACGGCTACCTAAAAGCTATTTAGTTATCTTAGTTTCTGGCCAATTCCATCAACAACAAACAGCTACAGCCAGGCAGCAATAATGACACTGATTGAGGGACAGAACTATCGATTCAGTTCGTCTCCCTCCTCTGTCTTTCCAAAGCAGTTTAAAGGCCTACTGGTTAATTCAAAATAACCATCAACAAAAAGGCCCAGCCACTTGGTTTGCTAAAAGCTGAGTTGTGGAACTAGAAATGTAATATATCTTAAATTCATAGACAGGACTTTTGGATGGATTTACTGAGGTTAACATAGACATTTTAAACATTCTGGGAAACAACCCGTTTTTGACTATGATGGTGATTGCAATGAAATGGGTACACAGTACTCCATGCATTTAAATGATCAAAGCAGCTTTAAATATCACAGAGGAGGCCTTTACAACACAGCTTTGACTAAGGAAATGGCAAGCTGAATAAGTACCCTGTCAGGGAACAGCAGTGGTGTCTTCACCTCTGCCTACAGCGGATCTGTCTCAGAACAGTAGCAAAAACCCATCCCGGCAGAGGAATAGTGGCGAGTACCATGCGCACGCCTGTCCTCTCAGTCGAGGCCACGATGAAACAAGGACATTATGTGTCAAAAAGCAAGAATGTGGTAGGTATTTTAAGAGTTGTAAGTGTTGCTTATCGGATGTTCTTAGCAGTATATGAAAAGTATATTATCTGTGTAAAATATATTATCTGTGTAAAATATATTCTATACTGTACCCCCCTAGGCCTAGCTACATTGACATTGGTCATTGCAAGACCAGGGTTCAAAACGTGTCCGCAGAGTAGCCCAGGGGTTCCACGGAGGTGGTGCATTTGGCCAACACAATCAGGGTTCGGAGGGTTAGTAATCAAACTTTGTTACCTTGCCGCACCGTGCTCTAGCAACTCCTTGGGAACCTGTGAGCACAATTGTGGTAGACGGCTGGAGAATGCTTACCTTTTGGCGCGTAAGGATTTGGGTTTAGATTTCCTGGTTCAGCGGGCAGTGTGATAAGGACTCGAACAGCGTCAGATGTGTTTTCAGAAGAAACATCTCGAGACTGACTGTCTTGAGTGAGCTTGAAGTTTCTACAATGACGCAGACTCCCTCATTTACGCCAGATTTTTGGACAAAGTGAAAACAAGTTTTTTGAAATTTGGGCCCTTTTATAAAAAGGATAAAAATTTAAATGTCTAATCTATCTACTTTATTAAGTATTCATATTAAGTATTCGGGCCCTTTTTTAGTGCTCAGATTGATTAGACATTGATTAGACAGTCAGATTGGATCGGGAGAGTCAGTAAACTGCAATCGCCAGGTCACCCCACAGATGTTCAATTTGTTCCAAACCTGTCCTTCTGGCAGGTTCTCAATTGTTAGAGTAGCCATTGGGTTGTTGGTCTCTGACCAAGTCTCCTTTGCCTGGTTGCCTGGCTCCGACGATCAGCTCTAGTAAGAGTCTTGGTGGTACCAAACTTCTTCTATTTCCCAATGATTAAGCCCACAGTGCTGCTGGGAACTTTCAAAACTTAGTATATATATATATTTTAGTTACTCCAGATCTACACCTTAACACAATTCAACCTCTATGCCTTTAGAACTCACACACATCCAAAACATCAGTGAGCCACCACCATGCTTCACAGTGGGGATGGTATTCTGTTCACTATAGGCCTTGTTGACCCATCTCCATAAAGCTCTATTTGTTCACTATAGGCCTTGTGACCATAATGCTCTACTTTGGTCTTGTCACTCCAAATTACAGTGTGCCAGGGAATGTGAGGCGTGTCAAGGTGTTGTCGGGCATATTGTAACCAGGCTTTTTTGTGGCATTGGCGCAGTAAATGCTTCTTTCTGGCAACTCGACCATGCAGCTCATTTTTGTTCAAGTATTGTCGTACTGTGCTCCTTGAAACAACCACACCGTCTTTTTCCAGAGCAGCCTGCATTTCTCCTGATTTTACCTGTGGGTTTTTCTTTGTATCCCGAACAACTCTTCTGGCAGTTTTGGCTGAAATCTTTCTTGGTCTACCTGACCTTGGCTTGGTATCAAGAGATCCCTGAATTTTCCACTTCTTAATAAGTGATTGAACAGTACTGACTGGCATTTGCAAGGCTTTCGATATCTTTTTATATCCTTTTCCATCTTTAGAAAGTTCCATTATCTTGTCACGCAGGTCTTTTGACAGTTCTTTTCTGCTCCCCATGGCTCAGTATATAGCCTGCTCAGTGCATCCACGTGAGAGCTAACAAACTCATTGACTATTTATACACAGACACTAATTGCAATTTAAAAAGCCACAGGTGTGGGAAATTCACCTTTAATTGCCATTTTCACCTGTGTGTGTCACCTTGTGTGCCTGTAACAAGGCCAAACATTCAAGGGTATGTAAACTTTTGATCAGGGCCATTTGGGTGATTTCTGTTATCATTATGATTTAAAAACGAGCCAAACACCTATGTGATAATAAATGGCTTCATATGATCACTATCCTTAAATAAAAGACTGCATGATCAGTCATATTTTCAAAATCAATGCCAAAATTTCACCGTTTCTGCCAGGGTATGCAAACTTATCAGCACAACTTTATATATTTTTTTAAGTTACTCCAGATCTACGCCTTAACACAATTCTATCTCTGCAGTCTACAGAGAGTTCATTGGACTTCTCAACTTGGTTTTTGCACTGACATGCACTATGAAGTATGGGACCATATATAGACAGGTATGTGCCTTTCTAAATCATGTCAAATGATTCGAATTCGCTACAGGTACTCAAAAACAGTTGACTACTTGCTATAAATATGTTTGTCAAAAGCTTAATTCATAATGACGGGAATAGATACATGCACCTTCATTTAATAAATGACATAAAAGATATGTATGAAAAAAAAAACTCAAATGAAAGGTGACATTCTGCATCTTATGAAATATTTGAACTAAAATACAAAACGCTAAAATATAGGGCCAAATATACACATGTTAGCTTCGCAGTCCAAACAAACAGAGGGACCTTCAGCCTGGCACAAAGTAGGAAGCAAAGCTATCACTTATTCATGCTAGTACAGTGTGTCGATACAGGATAAGATTTGAGAAGCTATTACATGCCATTGCCCCACATTACATGCCATTGCCCCATTGCCCCAGATTATTCCTTAAAACATGAAAACGGCAGGCAAGCATTCAGTGTTGAGAGGAAGTAACAATGCTTGCCAACACACTCAACTGGCGGGCAATAATCCCAGAATGGAAAAGAAACAATGTGTAAGCGAATTAGGCAGCAGGTAAACAAACGCGTGCTGTCATGCTGCGGTCAGCGTTGTTATCCCGCATTGATTCAGCAGCCCTATGCTTGTCCTTCCTGGTGTTAAGGACCTTGGTTTACTGGGTCAGTGGGCACGGTTGGGTTCTCACACTCACACAGTCTGAGAGAAAACACATCCCAGTAAACAAAGGCATGATGAGGAAACTGACGGTCCCAGCCACCACAGAGGGCAGTGGGAAAACCCAGAGGGCGATGATACAGTTAAAACTCTTTCAGACAAGATGCATAAAGGGTACAGTGTTCTCAAAGGATGTATTAGGTATTCTCTGAGGGAACACTTAAAAGAAATGCATGAGCGTGCGTATGAGTGTGTGTCTGCGCGCGTGTTGAATGAGTGTGTGAGCGAGTGAGGATCAGGGTCAGGAAGTCAGAAGTAGAGAGGGTGTAGAGCAGCAGTAATGGGGCAATAGGAAAGAAATAAAAACTGTCAAAAGGTAGAGGAGGAGAGAATATTAACTAGCTATCTATCGTGTATGTCCGCTGTCCACTGAAGTGAAGCAGATGAAGCCTGCCTGAGAGCAAAAACCTTCAGTGAATGAAAACTAATGAGCCATATACTACCTTCCAGTATGAACTACGAAACCGCATGTTCCCCTGTGATTTGACCTGAGTGTTACCTGGTGTTCATTTGAGAAAGATTTTGGGTCAAATATCAGGGCGGGTGTCCAGTGAAACATTCTTCCGTCAATCTGCATTGGTCGCTTAACCAGGAAGTCAGCCAAAACCAGTGAATTAGAGGAAACACTTTTTTCTGTCTTCAGCTTTAGCTCGATCCTTCACAAGGAAGGTTGGAACGTATAACTTATTTATGCCAGCATGCTAACAGAGGGGGTCTGAGTAGTGACCAGAACAAATTAAACAAATCATCCATCTGCGTGTGTAAGGGACTCCATCTCTACTGCCGAAAACATTCTGAGCTCAGCAAACATTACCCTGAAAAACACAAGGGCCTGAGCCAAATACTTTTGAACTTCCAGGGCTAGAGCCGTGAAAGCCTGGTTTGGAGTAACAAACATGCGTTTTTATCTTTTTTTTTTTTTACCATATGCAGCACCGTAAGGTTTGCTTAGGAGCGCAATTTATTGTCAATTGTATTCTAGTGACCTTAATGGAACTCTGATCCCACTATATTTTAACCAGTTGACAACTTGGTAACAGACATGGTGGCCTTTCTCCACCTCTATTCCTTTCTACTCATTACAGGGTAAGAATGTTGAAAAACACCACTAATACGAATCATACGCTTTACCTGGAAGGTGACGGGGTCGCTGATGTTGGGCAGGCAGAACTGGTTGAGGAAGCGCTCATCCTGGCTCCAGAAGAGGCGGATGTCGGGGACCCTATACAACACCATGGCCAGACGCTCCAGGCCCAATCCAAATGCCCAGCCAATCTTGTTACTTGCTCCCGCTGGGAAAAAAAAGAAACAGGAGATTAGGGCGTTTTTTTTCCCAGAACCTCTTTCCACCCACATGAACCTTTTAAGGATTTGATTACCAAACACTTACCTTACCTACATGATGCTGTAAAGTATTTCACAGTATGTATTTTGGGCAACTCTACCTTACAACATTTACTGAAAACCAAAGAGAGCAGACCCCGATTTAACTGGTATTTTAACCACGTTTTGCATTGTTTTAGCTCACTGTTTTGAATTTGGCATTCACACCCAAACTGGGTACACAAATCATTTTCTTTTACTTAGTCAGGTTTACTGCCTGGTCTTGTCAAGACTGTTGTAGCAGGTTCAAAATGGAAAAGGGGAGCTCATACTAGTTCCTGAGACACTGAGAATCTTATTGGTCAGGAACTAGGTGCTTATAATACAGTATTTTATAGCTTAAACCATTAAAAACAAAACAGACACCACTCTCTCAATTTCGAGGCTAAAATCAGGCTTGTTTTTCCCAGATTGTCTCAACCCTATTTTTAAATTAAAAATCCCACATGAAGCACCCACCCCTAGTTGGTGCCCAAGACCATGCAGCAATTTCAATGGCCCAGGAAAAAGGGATAGATAGGCTACCCAAATGAAGTGTGCATATGTCCAACCAGTACAATTCTAAGTTATTTTGTACTGAAAAATCAAGAGTGGCGAGTGACAGAGAGAGAGGGAGAGAGAGAGGGAGAGAGAGAGAGAGAGACAAAATGAACGAGAGTGGGTGTATCCGAACAGTAAAAATGGTGACAGTGTTATCCCCCTTACTGACACAATGACACGCACATCATTATAAATTAATATTCCTTACTACATGCCTCCTGCGCATCTACCATAATAGCTTGAACCATGCTCAAAAGGTCAACGCAAACAGCTTGGGTTGGCTCTAATGTGGAGACCAAAATGGAATTGTACATGCCACTGTTTCTCAAGTGAGCTTCAGTGTTGTCTTCCCATATCCTTGAATACGTGAGACATATTATAAGGGCCAATGCGTTTGATTTGGATGTACAGTATGACTGACACAACAGATACACAGTTTTGTCTAGGTGAAAGTTGGCTTCAGTGTGAAGTATGTGTGGCCACAATGAAATCTTCAGCTCACAGCCTTGTCTGGTTTGAAGACAACTGCATGGAAAGAGAAAATTAAACTACTATGGAAGTTTATCTTCAACTACGGAGGCTTTCTGATTTCTAATGAATGGATGTGATGAAAGTATTCCATCTTTCTTCGCTGACACCAACAGTAATTATGAACACCTGCAGCCACTCAGCCCTCTTGCTACAGAGCGATCTCATGTACTAAATTACGGCCAGTCAAAATAGAAGAATTCTGTTTCTTTCCATTGGGAAGGGACCATAGATAATGTATTATAAGATGTATGACACATACACACATTGAGTCCTATCAGAAGTTAAAAAAAATAATTAGGTCAGTTTATGTTCTCTGGAAAAACAGTTTGATGCTTTGTTATTAAAGATGTCCCAGTTTGGCACTTGATGGGCATTAGTCTCTAGGAGGAGCTGGACAAACAGGTGTTCGCAGGTGGAAATCTGGACAGGAAACTGTATCATCTAGTGCATCACCTTAATGGTGTATCAATAAATCAATATCAAGTTGTTTTGATGTCGACTGTTCTCTGATGACCCGGGATGAAATGTCAATGCACTGCACTGCCTCAGGATGCACCCTATATTGATCAACTATCCACAAGGCTAAGGGAACATGCTTTTGTCCCTTCTCGGCTGAGGCTCTGTAATGCTTGCAAACCAGGCAAACTAAGCTTGTTATTACTGAGGGGAAAACACACTTAAACAAGGATTATGTTAGCCATATTAAGCCACTAATCAAGTCACAACAAAAAATGACAACAATGTGGTCACAACAAGGTCTAAAAAATGTCACTATATATAAATGTACATATATACAGTGAGGGAAAAAATTATTTGATCCCCTGCTGATTTTGTATGTTTGCCCACTGACAAAGAAATGATCAGTCTATAATTTTAATGGAAGGTTTATTTGAACAGTGAAATACAGAATAACAACAAAAAAATCCAGAAAAACGCATGTCAAAAATGTTATAAATTGATTTACATTTTAATGAGTGAAATAAGTATTTGATCCCCTCTCAATCAGAAAGATTTCTGGCTCCCAGGTGTCTTTTATACAGGCAACGAGCTGAGAGTGTGCTCCTAATCTCAGCTTGTTACCTGTATAAAAGACACCTGTCCACAGAAGCAATCAATCAGATTCCAAACTCTCCACCATGGCCAAGACCAAAGAGCTGTCCAAGGGTGTCAGGGACAAGATTGTAGACTTACACAAGGCTGGAATGGGCTACAAGACCATCGCCAAGCAGCTTGGTGAGAAGGTGACAACAGTTGGTGCGATTATTCGCAAATGGAAGAAACACAAAAGAACTTTCAATCTCCCTTGGTCTGGGGTTCCATGCAAGATCTCACCTTGTGGAGCAATGATCATGAGAACGGTGAGAAATCAGCCCAGAACTACACGGGAGGATCTTGTCAATGATCTCAAGGCAGCTGGGACCATAGTCACCAAGGAAACAATTGGTAACACAATACGCCGGGAACGACTGAAATCCTGCAGCGCCTGCAAGGTCCCCCTGCTCAAGAAAGCACATGTACAGGCCCGCCTGAAGTTTGCCAATGAACATCTGAATGATTCAGAGGAGAACTGGGTGAAAGTGTTGTGGTCAGATGAGACCAAAATTGAGCTCTTTGGCATCAACTCAACTCGCCGTGTTTGGAGGAGGAGGAATGCTGCCTATTGCCCCAAGAACACCATCCACGCCGTCAAACATGGAGGTGGAACCATTATGCTTTGGGGGTGTTTTTCTGCTAAGGGGACAGGACAACTTCACCGCATCAAAGGGACGATGGACGGGGCCATGTAGCGTCAAATCTTGGGTGAGAACCTCCTTCCCTCAGCCAGGGCATTGAAAAAGGGTCGTGGATGGGTATTCCAGCATGACAATGACCCAAAACACACGGCCAAGGCAACAAAAGAGTGGCTCAAGAAGAAGTACATTAAGGTCCTGGAGTGGCCTAGCCAGTCTCCAGACCTTAATCCCATAGAAAATCTGTGGAGGGAGCTGAAGGTTCGAGTTGCCAAACGTCAGCCTCGAAACCTTAATGACTTGGAGAAGATCTGCAAAGAGGAGTGGGACAAAATCCCTCCTGAGATGTGTGCAAACCTGGTGGCCAACTACAAGAAACATCTGAC
>JACXGI010002039.1:35739-62311 GCA_016801175.1 Esox masquinongy | reverse complement strand
CATGTTTTGCAGAGGGGTCGAATACTTATTTCACTCATTAAAATTCAAATAAATTAATAACATTTTTGACACGTTTTCTTGATTTTTTTGTTGTTATTCTGTCTCTCACTGTTCAAATAAACCTACCATTAAAATTATAGACTGATCATTTCTTTGTCAGTGGGCAAACATACAAAATCAGCAGGGATCAAATAATTTTTTCCCTCACTGTACTGCCAGTCAAAAGATTTTGAACACCCCCATTTTCTGAAAGTCAAGTTTCTGAATGTCAACAGCTTGCGTGATAGGCAGCTCACAGGACAACAGTTTCAAGCAAAGCTGAACACTGGTCAAAGAAAGCAAGTCTCAGCTGAAGTTTGACAGGTCGAGTGGCAATAAGAAAGCCATTGCTAAGATGGCAAAAGAAGAAAAAGAGGCTTGCCTGGGCCATGAAACAACACAACTAGATTACTGAAGACTGGAATAAGGTCTTATGGACCGATTAAATTTTAGCGTCCTCATATAGGGCTTTCTTATGCTGTCAAGCTAGCGAAGGGATGGTTCCTCAGTGTGTGACACAAATCGTCAAACATGGAAAAGGAAGCATGATGGTCTGGGGTCTCCGACCCTGCTCTTCCATGAGCTAATCAGACTTTGTGACCCAATTCAGGAAAGTAAGAGTGAAGGGGATATGAGCTCAATATCGCTATTGTTTCATTTAAACAGCCATAGAGAGACAGTAGAACAGACAGAGACTTCAAACCACTAGAAACAGCAGCAGCATTCACTGAGCCAATATTTGTAAAGCCTAAAGTTTGCTTTTTCAACTACTTCAATATTCTGTCAAGAAAAGCACTACAGAAGTTAAATTATTAGTATT
Organism: Esox masquinongy; assembly: GCA_016801175.1. Taxonomy (NCBI): domain Eukaryota; kingdom Metazoa; phylum Chordata; class Actinopteri; order Esociformes; family Esocidae; genus Esox; species Esox masquinongy. The sequence goes on along the minus strand of JACXGI010002039.1, from coordinate 61,452 downwards.
ATTTATTTATTTTAACAGGCAAGTTATTAAAAATACATTTAATCAGATATCTTTTTAGTTAGCATTTGCACGCACCTGGTGTCTTCATTACAATTTCAAAGATGTAATGTTTCTAGGATGTTTTTATGCAGTATTAAGCAGGAATGTGGGGAAGAAAGAGGAGAGTTTGCCGTAAGAGCAGTTGATCAGATTTGAACCCATGCTGCAGCAGTATATAGGCACTGTAGGCAGCAGCTTATACAGCTGAACCAAACTAGGCCGCCATACTTCAGAATCTATAAGCAGTTTGAGCATGTCACAATCCAACATTCTGATATCTGCATCACAAGGAACCTTGGCTTGAATAACCATGGAAACAACAGTATATATTTTGTCAACACTATATATCTGTCTAGAATTCCATAATTCTAGACAGATTCAACATAATAATAATCATCTGAGAATCTGAGAAGAGGACATTTTTTTCACTGAATAGCTTTGGACTTGACACAATGCCAGTGGCATTCAATTTGGTTCCCGTTGTTGTGAACTTTATACCTGACCAGGAGGAGTTTGACTCGGACTGCGACTCTGGCTATGGGTCTTACTTTGACTCTGATGACAACGCTGACGCCTTCATCCAGCTCAGACGTCCCCCATCTCCTTCTGTTCGTCATAGAGCCCCAGTGGCCAGCAACCATGCCCCTGTCCAGCGGGCTGAGCTAGACCGGGCAGAGGCCCTGGCTAGGCAGGTTAGAGCCCCAGTAGCCCAGGATAGAGCCCTAGTTTCCCAGGCAAGAGCATTACTTTCTCAGGCTAGAGCCCTAGGTACCCGGGCTAGAGCATTAATTTCCCAGGCTAGAGCATTAGCTTCTCAGGCAGAAACTTAGTTTCTCCAGATAGAGGCTTAGGTTCCCAGGCTACAGACCTAGACTCCCAGGCTAGAGTCCTAGGCTCCCACACCAGAGCCCTAAATTCCCAGACAAGAACCTTAGTTTCACAGGCAAGAAACTTAGTTTCTCCAGATAGAGACCTAGTCTCCCACAACAGAACCCTAGTTTTCCTAGCCCGAGCCCTAGTTTCCAAGGCTAGGCTGGTTAGAGTCCTGGTGGCCCAGGTTAGTCAGGCTAGAGTCCAAGCGGCCCTGCCTAAGGATGCAGCAGCCCCTCTGGGCTTAGAAGTTATTGGGCACGATCAGCATGAGTACCTCCAGAGCTCCAGCCCCAAGAAGATCAAAAGTTCTGAATGTGCCCAGCCCTCCACTTCGGTGGCACCACCATGCGATACCTATAGGAGCATCCAGGTGTCATCCGGCCCAGCAAGGCCTCGCCCAGCCAGGTCCCAGTCCAGCTAGAGTGCCAACAGTACATCCTCTAAGAGAAAGAGACCCATGGATGACCACGGCAGGTACCTACTAACACCCCAAAATGCTGCATGGCAACTGTTCTTTGAGTGTACATGAATCAAGTACATGATTATCTATGTGTCTGTAGCGCATGATGCCAGCTATAGCAGAGCTGCAGAATGGACTACTTCTGGAAACCCAGCAGGCCCATAGCTGGTGGACACTCTTTCTAAGACGGAGACAGCATCAGATGACGGTTTTCTTATCAATAGAGTTACCACCCCTTGCACGAGGCCCAGGGAGTCCGACCATTCAACAAACCCAGATCGCTGCAAGATCCCTCTAAAGAAGAGGAAATATGAACAAAACAATTTGTAAGCCCCAAGTGTGCCTTCTGTTTCCTGGAAGAGGAGCTGGGAATTAGACCACAGCCCAGGAAGCTCCGATTCCGAGTCAAATGGCACTGAACTGAAGAGGACAAGGTTCCGGTAGGGAGAGTCCCTAAACTGTATGTTTGTGTGCTGATGTTGGTTCATATGTTCATCTGGAACTACAACCAACTACAATCAACATAGTGAACTTATATTTTATTAATTAGGCTGAAATTGGAAACAAACAAATTGCATGTCAAAAATCAGTTGTCTTTGTGGTCCATTTAACTGCAGTTTTCATGACTGATAAAATGCAAGACAGCAACATATAGAAAAGAAAATGGATTCAGCCTCTGAGAATGGCAACACAGATTCTAGAAAGAATTAAGTTACAACACAGCGAAACACAGACACACAAACCACTTGCTATTTTTAATGATATTTCAACACTTTATGGTTATAATAACACTATGACATGAAAAATATGATAATGCCATTTTGTGTTAAAACTGTCTCAGCCTGCTTGGCAGTGATAGTACCTTTGGCCAACAACTGACAAATAATTAATTAAAAAACTATTCTATATATAAAAATTATGGTGTTTGTTTTTATATACAGCTCCGGAAAAAAAATATATATTTTTTTGCTATAAGGTGATAGTATAAAAATGTAAGTAAAAAACTGGGAAAGGGCTTTTGTGCACATTCAAGCCTCAGACACTGGTCATCAGACTGAACAATGGAACATCTATACTTAAGATAAAACATTTTAAAATCTGTAAATGTAAACTTTCACTACCACACCTATGTATATGTCAGCAGAGTTGTTTGGTCAAAGAGTCAATTCAGGGGTTTCCAACCCTGCTCCTGGAGAACTACTGTCCTGGTTGTTTACACATGCAACACTAATATACTGTAGCACACCCGGTTCTAATAAATGGACAGTTGACGCTGCATATACATGGGGTTGGAAATGAATACAACCAGGACAGCAGCTCTTCAGGAACAGGATTCAACAACCCTGGACTGGGGGTCTTTTGCTGGACCCAGAGTTGGAGACATACACAGCGTGAGAGGCACCCTGAACAAAAAGAGCTACCACAGCATCTTACAGCTCCATGTATTACCCTCTGGTGTACGCCAAGTTGGTCAGGGGTTCATCCTGTAGCAAGATAATGACCTAAAACATACCTCCACGCTATGTCAGAACTACCTTAGAAGAAAAGAACAAGATGGACATGAAGTCTCCAGACTTAAACCCCATCAAGTTGGTTTGGGATGAACTGGACAGAAGGGTGAAAGCAAAGCAACCTACAAGTGCAACACATTTGTGGAAACTTCTCCAACAGTGTTGGGAATAACTTTCCAAACATTATTTCATTTCCATTGTAGAAAGAATACCACAAGTGTGTTCAGCTGTTATGTCTGCCTTTGATGAGTCAAAAATGGAAAAATTTGAATAAAATGTTAAACAGAACGATTCCATCATTTGTTTTTTGTCTCAAATTGTTTATTTGTTCTATGCTTGAAGTTCAGAGTACATGTAGACACTAAACTGTGTGAATTTCAATAAAACCTGGAAAAATGGAGGTGTTCTAAAACTTTTATACTTCTATATATACATGCAATAATAATTACAAAGAATATATATGCTAAATAAATGAGCATGTTATCATTCTGCCACTTAGACATACACTGCTTTGTATTTAAAGGGAAGGTAGAATGAGTATTCACTAACTAAAGTAACACCTGTGTGGTCAAATGCACAGTAACTTTGTAGTCACAAGGTGATATCCCAGCACTCCAAAATAAGGTGTGTTTGGAGCTTCTGAGAAATGTATTAACTGATTTTCTTTAATGAGTCAGGATAACCCACAATAAATTATTCTCAACATAATCAAGAGGACACATTAAGATAATGTTAGCCACTAGCCATTAAATGTGCTGTTATGTTCATCGCATCCGGTGTCCTTTGTCACCTCTGGATCATTGGAATTGATCTACTTTGAACCACCCTCACTGTGGTCTTTCATCTCAGATTTTTAATTTACAGAGCAATATTGTTTTGTGTCACTATGGATGCAGCAATAATAACTAAGAGGTATAGTAATTTCATTTCATTTGAGGGTATAATTACACAATGTTGTCAAAATAAGACCGCCATTGCAGAGCATTGATTGTAATGGGGTAGATGAATATGATGTTTAAATCACAGCACTGATGTTTAGTATTTGGTTGCATATCTTCGCATGCAATAAGTGCTTGAAGTCTGTAAACTATCGACCCCTAAAGATGCTGGGTATGTCCTCTGGTGGTTTCTTTTGAAGTTGTATTTCATCTTCAGCAAATTAAAAAATCAACTGGATTTAAATATGGAGATTAACTTGGCCAGTTAAGAAGATTTCCCTATTTTGGCCCTGGAAAAAATCACTACTTGTTATGGCTGTATGCTTGCTGTCTTTGTCTTGTTGATATGATGAAGTGCTGTCCAATGAGTCCAAATTTTTTTGTTTTTCCAGAACTCTTTAGGCTGTTTTAAGTACTATAACCTGGCTATCCTGTTTATAAAGCTAACTAGTAGTTTCCATCTTGCGGTGTGTTTCTGTATTCTTCTGTTGAAGTCTTCTGCAGATAGTAGAAACTAACACATTCATGCCTACCTCCTGGAGAGTGTTCCTGATCTGTGGTACAGTCATTCATTTTTCTTCTTATAATACGTATTCTACAGTTATCCACTGTAGATGTCTTTCTTGGCCTACAAAGTCATTTTGTGATTGGTGAACACAGCAGTGTTCTCATTTTGTTCTTGATTTTCCAAACAGTTTTTGGGTAACCCCAAGGATTTGGCAATGTTTCAGATTTCTGAAGCTCTGAGAAGCTAGTGTATGTGCCAAATGTTTGCATTCTACTATAAGTCGGTCTGGAAAAGGGCATCTGCTAATTGAATTACATATGGTAAATCTGCAGTCTGCATTTACACTTTACATACCATCAATTTTAAATAAAGCGGAAGATGGTGGTAAACAACCCATACAGCTGGACTGTTCCAAAGGCCACATTACCCGGATAATTCTTTCACCATGCCCCCTTAACTGAAGTCCCTTCGCACAGTCCCTGAAATTATATTTTTGGGATTAGGGAAAATATAAAATTTCCTCTGTGCTTTCAACATGATCACCTTCCACACAACAACAGTGTTGGCCTGCAGGAATTGAGACAAGCTTTCTCCAATGGTGAAAGATAGAAAATGCCCTGGTAACTCCTTTGGCAATGGATTGGCCAAAAAAGTCAAGTTCTTGTCTTCCTGAATGCAGAAGTTTGCTGTTTGATTCTGTTCTGTGGCTTCATACTGTTGTTAGACACTGGTAAACTGGGATGTTTTGCTTGGATAAATATTCGGCTAGGAAAGTTAGCTGGCTCAAACGTTACCTGTCTGGCTAGCTTGCTGGCTAAAATAACAGCATAATATCTTTTCCTAACTGGTTACATTATTTTATGTAGGCTATTATAACAAAAATGTTAACTCGTTGCTCAATTCATCATGCAGTACTAATGTAAAAGGCAAGCTAGCAGAAAAAATCAATAGCAATTTTTTCAGGCAAATTTTAATCAGTAAATTCAGTAAGTTTCAGTAAGAGGGGGCATCAGTTGCTTAATGAATATCCCAAAAAAGGCTAGCAGTAAAATCTGATTGCCAGACAAAGGAGGAAGGGCTGTTATCTTTACTCTGGTTCTGATTATTGTGATGATTATTGGCTTGGCGACTTCGTTGACCGGCATAGTGATGAAGGCAGAGCAAACAAGAAAGCTCCTCGTCTCCACTCTGGTCTCGTACTTTCTCCTCGACTACAGATGAATTCTGCTTTATATGGTAATGAGCGATGGGAGCATGGAGGGTCAATGCTGACTGAGAAACATATATGAATAAATCTGAACTTCATAAGGAGGAATCAATCAGCCTCCCTCCTTTCCTCCCTCATACATAAAGCGAATACATTTAGGTTTAATGAGATAAACATAGTCATGTTAAAGAAAGATGCTGAATAGTCGCTTGACGGATTCTAGCTCAAGATTTTAGTTACCATCGTCCGCACACTGACTGTATAGACGTCCTCATGTAATACCGTACTGTGCAGTTGTTGAACAGCTATAACTGCAGTCTTTCACGTCCTGATCCATAAGTAAGGGGCAGCGGCGCACTACAAGATAAAAGACGGCCTTGAAAAATCCTGACAGGCGCTTGTGTTCGCACGTGTGTGTGTGTGGCAGGGCTAAGCTGCGAGCGGCGGCGAGTGCCAACGCCGCCGGGGGTGCTGAGGACGTCCGCCAAAGCAACGCACGACAACGCACAGTAGTCGGCTATGACCTCTGCCAAATTACAGGAAGAAGGGAGCCGGAGAGGAGTGGCCCGTGTCTGATAAGGCCTGCCCGGACGTCCTTCGCCCTTTCTGACACCTGGCAGTGACATCAGTCATTGTAATAGTGTTACATAACGTGCACAGACGTGTACACGCAGTCTCCCCGCTTCAGTAACCCACATCACTCTCTCCTTTCTATTCCCCCGTGGCATTTGTTGGGGATGTTTACTATCGCCTTATTTAGTAATGTTGTAAATACATTAGTAATAATTCATTAATAAATGTTATCCCATGTTGCTGCATTGCATTTTGTTCGATCACATCATTTGGCAATTATAATTGCATAGTAGGTGAGCCACACAGATGTTTCTGTAATGACAAAAATATGAATACAAGCAACCGTCTAACACTTGCAAAAATGTTGTGTGACAACTTTGATAAAACCCATGACTGCCTGGCCAGGCAAAGTGAAAAATGATTCACTTAATAAATAACTGGCCTGGATAATAATGCCACTTGATCAACACACCTGACAGGGACAGACATACCATATTGACAATGTTGTTGGTGGAAGACCAATGCCGGTCAACCTTAATGACTTCCATCCAGGACATTACGAATCTAATTTAGAGACCTGTACAAAGAGAAAAACAAATGGTGTAGATATCAGTGTCAAAAACAAGCATGTTCCTGAGGCAACCAAATCAATTACGGCCTAGTCTTCCTCACCTTTACCCATAAGATGGTAAGAAAAATGGGTTTGTGGATATAGTAGTCAATCAACACAACCCCTTTCCTCACAAATGAGTGTGTTAATCCTCATTTTCTCTTGTCAAAAAAACACCACCTCTCTTACCATGCTTAACTGACGGGCATTATCTGAGTGTGTGGCTGTGTGTGTGTATGGGGGGGGGGCGCATATGTGCATTGCAGCAGAAATGTCAGCTATTGATTCATGCCCCATGTTTCACCATGTGACATTTCACCTGCAAACTCAAAGGGAAGAGCCCTCTCCGATTGGGTGACCTTGGAAAACATAGCCAACTCATCAGTTGCGAAATTTCCCTGACCTTTTCCACCACGTTCCTTATTTCAATATGAACTAGCGTCAATTTACTACGTAGGACCATACAAAGCGGACGGCACAGTCAATACAGGCCACCACACTGTGATACACCCAAATAAACTTAAAATGCTGAATATATTAACAAACTACAGGCAACTGCAATGTATTAACATTTAATATAGAAATTGTAAGGTAAGGTAATTGTGATATTTTTACCGCTTCTCCATTTGCATAATGTGATTAATATGGATTTTCAAGACAATACTGGCTCAGGCGTACTGCAGTCCCTTATTGAACCACACTTAATTAATAAGAAATGCTGCATCATTAATAATGCATTTCATCAACAAAGTCCAATGTTTTCGTCGCAATTTATAAATCAATTCAAGACCAGATATGACACAAAGTGGGGTTAGAAAAGAGTCAGGTTTCCCCTTAGCGATAAAAAGGCAGAGAGGACACAGCATGCAGCAAGCCGCTTGGTGTGTAGTCTAAAGGCTAGAGGTGAATTGTTGCCTGTTAAATGTCTAGGTCAGGGGTGAAGAAGTTAAGCCTGAACTGGTTACTGGAGCGCGTCTAGTGTCAGATCATTACCACTACCACTACAGTGCTCACAATTGTGCCATAAATAGCTCTGCATCGAGGGGTGCTGAACCAATCATGACCCTGTGCCTTTAAGAGTGTGTGTGTGTGTGTGTGTGTGTGTGTGTGTGTGTATCTGTATCTTTGCCAGGGATTACAGACAAGGCAGAAGATACTTTAGACAATTTCATTACAATGGAAAATAATTTATTCATATGCAGCCAGTTTACAAACAAAGCCTGTTAGTTTACCTGTTAAAAAGACTAATTTACTAATTTTCTGTGGAGGTGTTCTCATTCAGTGAAGGCTAAGATATATCCACTGAAAGCTAAAGAAAGCAGAAGAGGCAAATAAAGAAAAACCCACGTTGGCCATACATAATTGAATCCTCTGCCGTCACGATCAAGAGATGCTAACTTTTATAGAGCTTGTTTTATTCATGTGACAATGAACCATGTCACCTTTGAAATGAAAAGGAGCCTGCCATTTCCTAGACCACTCTCTTCTGAACTCAGAATCTACCTAACCTGAGCAGCAGGTATGGACAAACCTTAAGGCAATTCTGGTTTACAATATTGCAGAAGCATAGACATGCTTTTCCACACTCAGCAAAAAGGGGTCTTCATTTGTCCCCAGAAGAGACAAGGTAGGTTTAAGATCCTTTTGTGATCCATGCAGAATACTCTTTCGAAAAGATGAACATGTAAGTTCAAAAGGGTTCTAGCTTGAAGCCAAAGGGGTCATCTATGGGAACAGCTCAAAAATCTTAGAAAGGTAGCAATTTTTTAGGTGTGCATTGTAATGAAATTCGAGGTGGAAAGAAGCTCTAAACGTTATTGCAGCCACACAGCTATTGTGACGTGCTTCAAGATTTTAGTCTGAGAGAAAAAAGCTGTTGTGGTCAGTGGCAAGGGTGTGTAAATACTAATTTGGTCAATCCGACATCCACAATGCAGTACCGCATGAAAATTATCACCGTGTAAAAACGTTGCTGACAGTGTACGCATTATCTGATATTTGAGAAGCGAAGCGTTTAGGCCAAAAGAATTTGAAAGAAGTATTTTGAACATCAAAAAGACGTCAAAAAGAGGTCCAGGGGTGGACGAAGCTGTTGGCCAGCACCATCCAGATTTGGGGGCTTAGTAATGGCCGCCTTGCCTCGTGACACTTTGTACTGGGCTATGAGCTCAATCGAGGTAGAAGTTCAGAGAGTGAGTTTCGTTTTGTCAGGTGATGGTTCCGTTCTAGATTTCATGGTTCCGCGAGCAGCGTGATAAGAACCAGTAAGGTATCAAACGTGCTTTGGAAGTCACATTTCTCAACATTATTGACCATCGTTGCTGCGAGTACACAGGGCCTTAATCACAAATTAGATTTCATAGTAGGGGAGGAAATGGACTAAAAATATATATACGCTACCGTTCAAAAAGTTTGGGGTCACTTAGAAATGACCTTGTTTTCCATGAAAACATACATGAAATGTGTTTAAATAGGAAATATAGCAAAATAAATAGGAAATACAGTCATTGACATGGTCAGAATAAATATTTTTTAATTTAGATAGTAATTGTGTCCTTCAAATTTGCAGCAATTACTGCCTTGCAGAACTTTGGCATTCAAGCTGTCAATTTGTTGAAGTAATCTCCCAATTAACCAACACCAACGTACCCCCAGAGAATCAAATTGCCTCCACCATTCTTGACAGATGGCGTCAAGCATTCCTCCAGCATCTTTTCATTTGGTCTGCATCTCACAAATGTTCTTCTTTGTGATCTGAACACCTCAAACTTTGCCTGTCTATAACACTTTTTTCCAATTTTCCTCTGTCCAGTGTCTTTGTTCTTTTGCCCATCTTAATATTTTTTTTTTATTGACTGAGCTATGCCTTTTTCTTGCATGGAATAGCCTTCATCTCTCAGAATAAGAACAGACAGACAAAGTTTCAGATGAATGTTCTTTGTTTCTGGCCATTTTGAGCCAGAAATTGAACACACAATTTAGACTAGTTAATTGAACACACAATTTAGACCATTTAGACTAGTTACTGAACTAGTCTAAATAAGGCCAGTTTCATTGCTTCTTTAATCAGCATAGCTGATTTTTTTTTTTAATTTTCAGCTGTGCTAACATAACTGCAAAAGAGTTTTTAATGATCAATTAGCCTTTTTAAATGATAAACTTGGATTAGCAAACACAACGTGCCATTGGAACACAGGAATGATGGTTGCTGATGATGGGCCTCTCTACGCCTATGTAGATATTGTGATGGTAATTCCATCGATAGGAACTCTTTTAGTAGTAAGTCCAGAGTCAAAATTCTCTTGGCACAATTAGCAGTTTATTTACAAATAGAGAGATGCGTCAAAAGCTTACAGAATAATCCTCTGAGGAAAATACATGAACAGTCCATATGTATTATAGTTAAAAAGGGTGTGGTAAGATGCTGCCCAGCTGTCTTATGTCACACAGGTTTTACCCAAAGGGCGGGCTGTCCCCCCATCTTATCCTTCCTGCCCTATGTGTTTACTGTTGTGTTTACCTAAAGGGGCCAATTGCCCCTATTTCCTCCAAGGGCCACATTCCTAAGGAACAAAGGACAGATACCCTTATTGGTTTAAGCAGATAAACAGATGGTCAGAGTACCTAATAATCCTCTGATATTATGCAGATGTGCGTCACAAACAAAGACCAGAGATACATACCAGGTAATAGAAAAGCAGAAATTTCTCAAATGTACATTAGTTCAAAAATGTCCATAACAATATTCCATAAATAACAATTTGATGTTATTTTAATGGACAAAAAAAATATTTTCTTTAAAAAACAAGGACATTCCTAAGTGACCCCACACTTTTGAAAGGTAGTGTACATAATATACTGTATGAATGGAAATTACTCATTTGTAGCTGTTGGTAAATTACAAAAGTTTTTATGACGTATGGCTTTCTGTAATGTTTACTCTTATAAGACCACAAACACTGTGTGCGTACTGTAGGAATGCAATAAACAAATGCCTTGTATTTACGGATTCATGATCCAGTTAAAAAAATACTTTTCTACCACAAACACACACAGAGCTATTAATAACAGAACGATATGACATCAAAAGGAAACAGAGTTGTCGACTTGTCACAACTCTCTGAGAGGTGTCAAACCCTGGTCCATCAGCCAGTTACCAGCCCATTTGAAAAACTAAAGCCTGGCCCAAACATTAAAGTTATCTCAGCAATACAGACAGTTGAGTCATTGCATTAATTATATCAATGATATGCAGAAATACATCTTTTTGGATATTAACTCTGAACGCTCTGTTGGAAACTCTGCTGAATAACAGCTCCTTAATGTTTGTCTGTGTTGGTGTCAAACCTATGAGCTAATTCTGTCTTTGCCTTCAGCCTCAGAGGACTTCAGATGTCCTTTTTGACAATGGCATCAAGATCAGCTAATTATATGAGAGATGACAACGGGGCTTAACCTCCTCTAAATGGCGGATCAAGACTAAGCTGTCAAGTTTAGGAAACTTCCTCTCTTCCCTCCCCTGCCATTTGCAACTAATCCTTTTCAAATTAAAAAAGGTGCCTTTGCACACTGCATATCTGATTCTCTGATGTATTTGCAAACAAGGTATTTTTTCCACCTGATTCCAATGAAGAAAACTAACCTTTGTCACATCACTGTAACATTGCAGCTGAGAGGCAGGACGAAGGCACATGGAGTATGGAATACCGTTAATAAAAAGAAAACAGAAAAAGAAAACAGATCAACGTAAAAAAAAGAGAACAGAATCCAAACAATGACTGTCAAGATACATTAGGGAAGGAGGAACTTAAGTAGGGACTGTGATGAGGAACACAGGTGAGGCCAATAACAAACATGTGTCCATGCTCCAAATGAGGGTGAGGCCACTGAATTTCATATGACTGTCACAGTAGAAGAATCACTGGACACGGTCGACCACTTTTTGACCTTTGAAAGAGGGCGATGCAACTCCTTTTCATTATTATCCTCTCTCATAGTTAACCAGTGGCAGCCGGCCTATTAGGGTGTTAGGGGCAGGACCCGGCTTGTGATTGAAAAAAAAAATACAATGTATATATTTTTTTCTTTTTATAATTTAGATATTTTTTTAATATTATGGATTATGTTACAAGCATTTATATTTTAATAAAATATGTTGAAAAATAGGTTCAGTTACCTACTACTGAGTCAGCAGCAGCTCTGGCCGTTAGGCCGAACGCCCAGTCCTCGGATTGCATATCAATTGCTTGCCTACATGGGAGGGCTGCACCAATGATATCCTAGGGATTTCATCATATGAATTTTGCAGCAAAGAGTGGATGGACCCCATTGGGGCATTGAAATGAATGACAGGGTCTCTGTGTATTCATGAAGATAGCTCTCTATATCAGTTATAGCCTAGATGATGCCAAATATAGTCACTCAGTCACTGTCATAATGGTGATACAAAGCTAGAAAAAGCGCGATTGGATCAGATAGAGTACATCTGCATCAAATTACAGAGGTCAGTGAAAAGCAATATGCACTTAACTTGAATGGAATACGCTCATTACTGGACTAAAGCATGTTTGTGCAGTTGTACATTTTGGGAGTACTTTGCAAGGCTAAGTTAGCCATTAGCAAACCTTCCGCAACCAGTGGGAGTTCATACCTTTTTCCCCTCAAACGCAACAAGTGCCCACTTGTCCATTGGTAAATAAGAATATTTCATACAGACTCTGGTGGCTGTCACAGAGCCGAGACAGCACGGTGGGATTAGATGCCTTCATTGCTCATAGCGATCTGTCTGGTGCAGTGCCGGGTACTTGTGAATGAGCTCACTGATGCTAACCACATAGCCTTCTGTAAATAGTTTTGCCTGATGAACGCATACACGCATCCAGATCCCCACAACGTTTTGGTAGATCAATAATCCAACATCAGGTAACATTTTTGAAATTTTCATGTTTACTTTTTTACACTATTTATATGACACGTACATTTATGTCATCAGTAGTATTATCTGTAGTTTTCCTAGCCTAGCAAATTATTGCTAACAATACTTAACATTACCTGTCACCCAGGACAACTTCAAAATATATATGCAATTTCTGAAGCATGAAGTTAAGTTGTAGTTCAGCTGGTTAGGATGGTAGAGTTGATTAGGATCTTGCTCAAATGATTGTGGGGCAGCAGCATGTTGATCATTTTTTCCTCCCAAAGCTGAGTTCTAAAAGGTAGACATGTTTGAAAGAGGAGTATACTAGTGGTCAGTGGCAACAGAGAATGTATAAGCTAATTTGGTCAATCTGGCATCCACATTGTAGTATTGCCTGACTTCTTGCCCTGGATGTTAACAGAGCAAGAGATTACTAGCTATATGTTTTTTTTTTGTTATTTGAGCAAAAACTGATTTCACGAATGGAGGAATATACATGGCGGTTATCAAAATTCGGCCATCATTTGGGGCAGCCCCTACAACAATTGTTGACCCCATTTACAAATTCCGTATTTGTTTCCACACTTTCACTCTATGGACAAGGAGGGCCACGTATCTATCTAAATATTTGTAGGTTAACATTGCCAATGCCACTAGCTGCTAACTTTAGCATTCACCCAGAAAATTGCTAATTTTGTAATTCGGATGAACTATCCCTTTAAATCCTCTGTGAAAATAGCGTGTCGGGTTATTAATTAAGAAATTATGTCTCAATTAGTTTGACATGGCTGATCAGGATGGTTGTTGGGTCCCCTGGTTGCAGCTGCCAAGGGATGCAAGGTCCACGCTCTCACAGTGATATATTCATCATCATTCTCATACTACTTCACATTAGAAAGTCCATTCACAAGCAGATTCAAATGTAGGGGAAAAAGAAAAAATCTAACATGAACAGAACAACAGATATTGGATATAATTACAAAAATCTCTGCGAGCCTAATTAATATGAATAGATCATCTTGAATTTCAAAAGGACAAATACCACATAGACTCGTATTTTAAAAGGTGCCTGTATGAAGCTCCTTTTGAAAAGGGTGACACACATCAGCAACGCTAAGCATTATAAAACTCATCAGTCTGTCACTGACCTCTCTACACAACCCCTCAATTGCTTAATAATTAAAGTTGACACATTTTTCAATGCTATGTTCTTAGGTTAGGGTCTCTGGGTAGTAGTTAGTAAGTCATAGTTATTTAATTTTGTTGGTGGAAATATGGATTAATTGGTGGAGAATGGAAAACCCCCATTGAAAATAAATGTCACTTTAAAATGGGATCCATTGCTGATACAGGATTTACTTATATACAGTGGGGCAAAAAAGTATTTAGTCAGCCACCAATTGTGCAAGTTCTCCCACTTAAAAAGATGAGAGAGGCCTGTAATTTTCAGGATTGGGAGAATGTCATATGGTCAGATGAAACCAAAATAGAACTTTTTGGTAAAAACTCAACTCGTCGTGTTTGGAGGAGAAAGAATGCTGAGTTGTATCCAAAGAACACCATACCTACTGTGAAGCATGGGGGTGGAAACATCATGCTTTGGGGCTGTTTTTCTGCAAAGGGACCAGGACGACTGATCCGTGTAAAGGAAAGAATGAATGGGGTCATGTATCATGAGATTTTGAGTGAAAACCTCCTTCCATCAGCAAGGGCATTGAAGATGAAACGTGGCTGGGTCTTTCAGCATGACAATGATCCCAAACACACCGCCCGGGCAACGAAGGAGTGGCTTCGTAAGAAGCATTTCAAGGTCCTGGAGTGGCCTAGCCAGTCATCAGATCTCAACCCCATAGAAAATCTTGGGAGGGAGTTGAAAGTCCGTGTTGCCCAGCGACAGTCCCAAAACATCACTGCTCTAGAGGAGATCTGCATGGAGGAATGGGCCAAAATACCAGCAACAGTGGGTAAAGACCTTGTGAAGACTTACAGAAAACGTTTGACCTCTGTCATTGCCAACAAAGGGTATATAACAAAGTATTGAGATGAACTTTTGTTATTGACCAAATACTTATTTTCCACCATAATTTACCAATAAATTCATTAAAAATCCTACAATGTGATTTTCTGGATTTTTTTTTCTAATTTTGTCTCTCATAGTTGAAGTGTACCTATGATGAAAATTACAGGCCTCTCTCATCTTTTTAAGTGCGAGAACTTGCACAATTGGTGGTTGACTAAGTACTTTTTTGCCCCACTGTATAATCTTTTGCAATTGTAGAATGTTGTTGTTTTGAGTTTATCTTACCCTGCCCAATCCTTTCCTTCTTCCCTTAATATTGATCATTTATTTATTTACTTCGCTATTTACCTTTATTTAAACAGGAAAGTTATTAAAAACATGCTGTTTTTTGTTTGTTTTTTTACAATAACAGCCTGAAAAAATTATATGTGATATAATAAATAACTTGTATTGAGGATAAAAGTTTGGTGGATGGTCAAATAAAATATATAAATACAGCAGCAATAAAAAAAGTTCCCAAAGCAAAAACAAACACATTTCAGCATATTTTAGTTTTGGGAGCGGTTTTACCTACTTTAGTAGCTACATTTGGTGTATCAAGTATTAAACAATACTGTTTTCTAATTATAGTTATATTTTTTGTATTTGATGACAGATATGTTGGACGTTTTTCACAAGTGCTTCGTAAATAAACAAAAGAGAGTGTGTCCCTCAGCTGACACACAGAAGCCCATCTGAAGTTTGACCCAAAATACAATTAGTCCTAAATCCCCATAGAAAATGGTAACAGCCCCCCACAATCAAAAACAGACAAAAATGCCTTAGACTATTTCTTTTCTACTATCATAGACAGACATGCCCTATTTTTGCAAATAAATGGCAAGATATTCAGAAGTGTGAACTTGTTCCAGTTGTGATCCGATTTGCTTAGAAAAAGCCATATCTCAGACTGACCACACAGATTAAGACAGGCAAAAGAACACAGACACTGGACAGAGGAAGAACTCTGCCTAGAAGGCCAGCATCCCGGAGTCACCTCTTCACTGTTGACGTTGAGATTGGTGTTTTGTGGGTACTATTTAATGAAAATGCCAGTTGAGGACCTGTGAGGTGTCTGTTTCTCAAACTAGACACACAGATGTCCTCTTGCTCAGTTGTGCACCGTGGCCTCCCACTCCGCTTTCTATTCCGGTTAGAGACAGTTTGCGCTGTTCTGTGAAGGGAGTACTACACATCGTTGTACAAGATTTTCACTTTCTTGGGAATTTCTAACATGGAATAGCCTTCATTTCTCAAAACAAGAATAGACTGACGAGTTTCATAAGAAAGTTCTTTGTATCTGGCGTTGAGATTTTGAGCCTGTTATCAACCCCACAATTGGTGATGCTGAAGTAATGAACAAGTCTAAAGAAGGCCAGTTTTATTGCTTCTTTATTCAGCAAACAGTTTTCAGCGATGCTAACATAATCGCAAAAGGGTTTTCTAATTATCAATTTGCCTTTTAAAATGATAAACTTGAAATTAGCAATCACAACGTGCCATTGGAACACAATATTGATAGTTGCTAGATATTCCATTGAAAATCATCCCTTTCCAGCAACAATAGTCATTTACAATATTAATGTCTACACATTAAAATAACATCAATGTAATGTTATATTAATCGTCAAAAAATTTGTTTTCTTTCAGAATAAAAGGAAATTTCTAAGACATTTCTAATGTTCGTGTCTTGTTAAATTATACATTTGGAGCTCTTGTTTTCGAACTTATTTGATCAGAAAACAAGATGAGCATGCAGAGGTTCTAAATGAATTCTTGATTTGGTGGAAGTCCCTTCTGAAACTGAACACATCAAAAAAAAGGAGGAGAAACCCCATTCACCCCCTTCACTGATAAAAGTTAAACCAACAGTTGGAACAGGTGATCAGCAGGAATGTTCCCCACTCTTTTGCTTTTGTTTGTTAGTAATGCAACACAATAATTTAAGTGAAGGCAGTTCATAGCCTTAGCAGCTATTGGTAAATTGGGAGATATCTGAATCAGTGAAGCCAAGCTATCGTAGCTCATATTTCAATAAGGTAGTATTGACGAGAACTTTGTTTCTGTTTACCACATTTTTAGATCTTGATGTTTTATCAATAGGATCCCTTGAAAGATAACATTATTTTATTAAAAAGCTTATTGTTATTTTCAACATGAATAATTAGCTGCTTGACATTGGCCAAAGTTAGCTTGATGGAAGCTATTACCTTACTCTACCCTCTTACTCTGTATCTAAATGGATAGGCCAATTTCTTTCTAGCTGGCCAAATAAATGAACAACATTTTGTTTGTAGAAAGCCATATGTCGATAAAGCTATGTTTGTCTCTCTGAGCAAGTAAATAGAAAACATCTAGCCAGCTAGACAATTTTAGCTGTAAACTAAAACCAAGCCAGCAAGAGAGGAATTCACACTCTGTTTCAGTTTCTGCCAGTGCTGGCTTGCTAGTAATTGTTCCCTCTAAAACAAAACACATATCGAATTGATTGAATATGGTGTGTATTATGTCATTGTGTCAATATGTTATGAATACTGTTTTTTGAAAGCACCTCATTATTTTACCTAGCTACCAACAATGTAAAAATAAGAAGTACATACTAGCTACATCTCAAGTTTTCTAACACTGTTGCCGATGAAGACACAAGCAACGTGTTAAAGTATTTGCTCTAAGTCAGATAATCATATTCTGTGAAGTCTATGACTCATTGTTTTTAGAGTATGTGTGATGGATTTACAAAATAAGGCAACTTATTACAATACTGTTACGTACAGTGGATCAAGATCCCAGACCAGTTCTCTAATATTATTCTAAACTAAAAATGGTACATTGCAATTTCAATGTTTTAGATTTTATTTTAAACCACTGAATCTCAAAATGAGTTATCGTAATCTGATTTTATGTTAGGAAATATTGATTTTATGTTAGGAAATATTTGTAAGAAATTAAAAAATAAAACATTGCTTGCTTGCTCTGTCCTTCTGACTTTGTTTCAGTGCCCAGGTCTTCCTCCCATGTTGTCTTAAAAGGACTGTGGAGGACGGGTTGAAAGATTGAAATGTGACAGATGAGATAGAAGTTTCTTTGAAGTTGGGGATATTTCCAGTACCCATCAAACATAGCGGTCCTTGCATTTTCAAATGTGGGAAAGTGTTCTTACCTAGTCTCTAATCTGAGTATTAAAAATATATATTTCTAGGGAGGTCATGTTTTCCCTTATCAAAGCAAATCTTAAGGCAATGTTCTAACCAATAGGGGTCTTGTATCTGCACAGTCATTCAACAAACTGAACAGTATAGCTGGGATACCGGTTAGAGGGTTTCTTAAATAAAGTAGAATGTCATCTGTGTAGAATTTACCAGTGTGATGTGAGACTAAATTTATATGCTTTCAGAGGAACTTATGGCAACCTACCAGTGTATGTGTCCTGCTGTATTAAGTATCATTTAATGTTTGTCTATTCCTTGTGTATATTGTCTTTATATTATCTGCTTTACAGTATTTATGTAGTTCTGTTGTCTTGTCTTGCAATTAAATCCCTTTGGCCAGGTCCCCATTGAAAATGAAAATTGGTTCTCCATCGAGTTACCCGGTCCCCTCTTTTGTAATAATGTTTTTTGCGAACCCTAACCCTCCTCCCTTCCGCTTGACAGCTCAACACCTGCATCAAACCATCCGCTTCCTCTCGTCTCTCTCTCTTCATCCCCTGGTGATTCTCTAATCTCCCATTCCGACCTGGCCCACCCAACTAGAGAACAAAATAAAAACAACATCTCTAACCATCCATCATTCACTGGTATGGTGTCTGCAGTTAACCTAATCCATCTCAACTCCAACCCTCCAAAGTTCAGCCCATTCTTCCCACTATTTTCTCATGTTATTGTTTCCTTTTGCAATACATCCGTCCGTTCCACCATGGTGTCTTGTGGGTCATGATCCTCCCTATCTATAGCATATCTGCGGAAACTGCAACAAAATATAAAAGACTTTCCCAAGAGCATGATGATGTTTCCTATTGCCAGACCATTGAGCCCAAGGTCCCCCAATAGCACCGTGGGTCCAATTGCAACTTCATGTTACGATTTGACAGCCACTGACTTTATGATAAAAACAAACAGTCAAACAGTAGCTACATATTGCAGTAACAACACATTATGAGCTGCACAGCGTATTCATGCCCCATCCATAAATCTACACTTTCACCCCTTCCGACAAAAGGCATCGATGTAAAAAGACTACCACAAGCTTACATTTGTTTAATCAGCCTTCCTTTACAAACTTTGTTATTCAACAGTTATCAGAAACCTTTCTCTTATTTCATTGCCCGACCTTTAATTTACAAGGTAAGTTGCCTGAGGAAACATTCTCCTTTACAGAAATGACCTGGAAGCAATTAAGGTTTAGTGCTTTGTTCAGGGCCAGTCCAACCGATTTTCACCTTGGCGGCTTGGGAATTCGATCTAGCAACCTTACGGTCAGATGCTCTAACCACTTGGCTGTATGCTGCCCCTAACTGGAGGCCAGCTAAATACCACGGGGAATCATCTGCTGTCCTAACAAACCAAAGAGAAATGCCACGGTGGTACAGAGGTGGGGGAATTTCAACATATCTGGTTCTACATACAGGTATAGTCTATACATTCACACCAGCCCCAGTGGACTTTTTTCGGACTCCGTGTTGAAATCAGAGCACCGTGGTCATCTGTCCCACAAAAGGGTTTCCATTCGCCCCCTCCCAGACCGTCCATTTACCTCCCCCCATCCGGCAGCCAGTCTCGCCAGCACTGTCATACCAGAATCCCCAGTTACAGATGGTCAAGGTAGTCTTTAGCGGCATTAAAGCCCTCCTTGTACTTCTGTTCACCCATCCAGGGATAAATCTCTTGCACCACCTTCGCCAAGCAGGGTCAGAATCCTGAAGGGCCAGTGCTACTGTCGTGGTTCTCTGAATACATTTACCATTCCACGTTGGTTACAAAAGCCTGCAATACCGAGCAGATCACCTTCGCGACCAGTTTCGCCTGTTTAATCACTGTGCCACAGAATTCTCCCCCTGAATCATTCATCTCTCTTTGTACCCGTGTGGGCTTCTGACATATGATTAAGGCTGCGTCTTTCAGCCAGTGCTGCAGATTCGGGAAGAGCACAGTTCCCTGCAGAAAAAGGTTTCTGCTAAGGCTCCAGCAGCGGATTAACACAGTGAAGCCTCTTGTCTTCAGCTCATTAACGAGAACTTGGACACAGAAACAAGCTGCCTCACACACGGAGCTCGACGTGAGGGAAAAGTGAGGTTGCCGTGGCATCGCCACTCGTCCGTCCTTGCTCCCGCTCAATCTCTTCGTCTTTTTTCCCCCCTCGACTTAGCGTTAGCGGTCTTTTGTGTACGTGGCATGCCAAAGTGCTATGCGGCTATGTGGGGAAAACAAACATGGATCAATTCATAACGCCATGACAACTGTAACCCCAACATCTTGTCCCACAACAGGCTGCACGGTGAACTTAAATGATAATTAACTAATTAAATATTACAAATATAATAAACAATTTAAGTGCTGTCAACTTTGTTTGCACTTAAGTTGTTTTTGCTTGTCTTCATTGACTGCTACTATACATTCATGTCTTCATTGACTGCTACTATACATTCATGTCTTCATTGACTGCTACTATACATTCATGTCTTCATTGACTGCTACTATACATTCATGTCTTCATTGACTGCTACTATACATTCATGTCTTCATTGACTGCTACTATACATTCATGTCTTCATTGACTGCTACTATACATTCATGCCTTCATTGATTGCTACTATACATTCATGCCTTCATTGACTGCTACTATACATTCATGTCTTCATTGACTGCTACTATACATTCATGCCTTCATTGACTGCTACTATACATTCATGCCTTCATTGACTGCTACTACACTAATGGGAAAAGGTACACAACGCCCTCACACACCTGCACAGATGGATGCTGGCTAGAAGAGTGAGGTGAATTCAGGTGAAGCGACACATGCCACATTTCACCAGCACACCAGCATCCCCATACCTTCACTGTCTTCTTCATCTACAGAGTCTCATACCTCGCCCTCCGCCTCTACTTAACATCACATCTCTTAACCCGGCTCACTGACTCAATAGATTCGAAACACTTGTTTGCCACGCGAAGCGGAGCAAATGACAGACCCAGTTTCGACAATATACTTTTGACGGGTCGAGAGCCTGTCTCCTTTCCAGGAGTGCCGTGTTTCCATATCTGTTGATTTTCCTCTGGCATGGACACATCCCAGTGCTGGCACGGTGCCAGGACCCGTTCTACCCTCCCCGGCCTGTGTTTACGATGCCCCTCGCATCGCACATCTAACTCCACTGATCGCTGAGTCAGCAAAGGGCCGGCATGCTCACACACGTTCACACGCAAAAACACACACTCGCAGTCTCTCACATAGACTAACCAGACAGCTCAGCAGACAGTAAACAATGTAGACAGTCACGAAACAGAGTGTTATTAAGAAAAGGTAGGAAATAAGTTACAAAATCAATTTGATTTCCCTGTTGCAGTATTTTGTCCAAAGTCTGTTCTGAGTTCTATACCTGTCATTTCAACATGAACTGACCAATCTGCAAAAATAGCTTGATGCTGAACTCCAAGGACTAATTATTCAACATTTCTGATAGCAATAAGGCATCTCAGAGGTTTGTGGGTTATTGCCAATATAGCAGGGCTAAGTGCTCTGTCCAGACTGTCTGCAATACGTTGAACAGCTCTTAGCTGTATTATGTTGGCTATATACCACACCCCTTTGTGCATTTTCTTAAATATAAGTTAGTGCACAAATCTAGGCCACACTGACTCTCAGGCTTTTCCATCCACTACGCCCTTCCATTGATTTTAATGGGGAAATTGAGCTCTGTCTTTGTCTACTGGCTCAAAGTTAGGTCTTACTGACTCCGGGCCAGCGGCCATCGTAAATGTTGAACCCTGCTCAAACTCCCTAACACTATCCATCATTATCCCTCTCACTATCACTCATTTTCTTGCTTGCTCTCTCTATCATTCTCTCTCTATCCATCCATCTCTCAGCTCCTCTATCCTCAATCTCTCTAGCCCTAATTTTCTCTCAATCCCTACTTCTCTCTATCCCCCATCCAATTCAATGTCACTTTGAAGGGCTTTATTGGCATGGGAAACATTTGGTTCGACTTACATTTCTAATCAGTTGCCCCAGTTTGACCTTCAAAAATGAATAAACTATTTATGATTTTTTTCCTCACGTTTTCTGTTTCAGTGAAAAGGTAATGTGACTCATTCTTATCCATTTACGGTGTCAAAATCTCAACTTTTTTCAGTTTTGCGAATTACGTGTGTCGCTGCGTGTGTGCAACCCTTCGTAAATATGGCTTGCGAATATACAGATAGCGTCACATCACAGAGTGGCTTGCCTGTGAGTGTGTTTGTGGGCGAGCTGGCATCATCACAGCACAGCATGTTTAGGCCTAGATGTGTATCAAGGTTTGAAGATGGCCACTAGACAGCTAAAAAAGTCCTATGATTGGTCAGTCCCCAGCAACTGGTTTAGGTGATTTGCATTAAGTTGGGAAAATCTGAACTTTTTTTGCACGCATCACCCAACGAGCTAGTAGTTTGTTGGTGGGTGTGTGCAAGACCTCCCACGCAAGTCAGTAAAAAGACAAACTTCCCATAACTAGTGCTTACTGGCCACGCTGAAATCTAGCGTACCAACGCAAAAGGCTTAACAAAAAGTGCTAAATCAACCCAAGAAAATTTTATTTTATAATGGTTATATTACGCCTAGCAATGATGCATTAAGAAAAAACAGAGACATCTAATTTAAGGACACCAGCCTACTCTTAAAATCTGATGAAGTTGCATAATTTATATGTAAAAATGAGCTAATATGCCAAATTTATTTTGTATTCTAATTACTGTATAAGAATTTGTTTTTTGTGGGGAATGTGACCAAATCAGGTGCTGCTGAAAGACTAAGCGGCACCAGTGGAAAAAGTTAGTCTGGGGCCCAGCAATGTCAGATACTTTGTAGGTATGTATGGATCTTTGAAAATCTTGTCTCTGATGTGGTCTTCAATGGGCAGGAGATAAGTGTACCGGTTTCCCCCTTTTTTGTGGGAAGTGTGCACATTGGTGTTCTTCCCTCAAAGGCCAGGCCCTAAAGTCAGTAAGTTGTCAAGATTTTTCTACAGTTTGGGTTAGACACAGGTATCAGGCTTTGGGTTCAATTTAGGGTTCGCATTAGCCATTAGGTCTAGGAGTTTGGTTCAGGGAAAAAAGTATTCTTTATGCTAACATATTTTACAACCTTTCCAGTGCTCACTTTGATAGGAAAATTAATGTGTGTTACTGCTAGTGTATCTAAAATCTAATCCTAGTGTTTGTAGGAAAAGGGGGGTATGTCTCATCTGCTCAGCCCTCGGAAAATGGGAAAAAGAGAGAGACTGGCAGATGGACAGAGGTAGAGAGTGATATTGTGGCATCGGCAACTCTGATTGACAGATGGAGATGACACTGTGGCATCACAACGGGGCTATCAGTCATCTCAGCAACAGTTACAGTGTGAGACAATTACTCACAACCACTACATACTCTCTGTTTAGGGCAAGGTAGCATTTCAATTTGCTCTGTTTAATTTGGCTGGTTCTTTCCAGTGTGGTGAATCGTTCATCATCATCATATCATTTTGTTTCCTCTTGATTTGTTTGATTCTAACGGTGTTGCTGTCCTGGGGCTCTATAGGGTCTATCTAGGTTTGGGAACAGAGCCCCAAAACCAGCTGGCTTAGGAGGTTCTTATCTAGCTTCATCTCTCTTTAGATGAGGGCTTTGTCATGGAAGATTTGAGAGTTGCTTTCCTTAAGGGGTGAAACAGTAGTCCTAAATGTGCTCTGTATGCATTACTTGGGGTTGTAAATTTTAATCATTTAGACACTTTTGCGAATTTTCAAGTCAGTTTTTATCCAATTTTGAGAATTATCAGTAGGTAATTAGACCCCAGACCTCACACGATATGGTTTCAATAACTGACCAGAATCTGATTGGATATGTGATAGGTGGCAAATTGTACACAGTATGTTACACAACGTGTCCTTCCAGACGTATTGTGTAAAATGGCCCAGCTCGTGACATTGGAGCACACCACATGTGCCTCTTCTCTCTCTCAGATGATGTAAGACAGATGTTCTGGACATCTTATTGTAGCACCATAAAACTTCCCTAAATCTCATGTTCTTTGTCCTGAGCAAGCTGCATTCACTGGCACTGCTAGAACAACTCAGATCTGTTAACTAATAAAGGTTTGTATTAACCCTTCAATCAAGACTTTGTATTTCCTCCTTGCATCCTGTCTTTCTTCAAACCTGAAATAATCATCTCGTCGGTATGTCCAAGATAAAAAAAAAAAAAAATGTGAATGGTGTAGTGGGCCCATACCGCTTCGAGTCTCAGGTTATTCACTGTTGCATGGCCATTTCTTCTTCTTGATTCTCTTCCCCGTCCCAATTTTTCTCCCTAAATGTCTGGGTCTATTTGGCTCCTACGAAGGCAAGCTGGCTGAAATGGAACACTGCACAGACAAATGTTTGTTCTGGCCCCTGCGAACCCAGGGGACAGGGGCGTGTGTGTGTGTGTGTGTGTGTGTGTGTGTGTGTGTGTGGGTGGGTGGGGACCTGCTGTCTCCATTCTCTGTCCCAGCAGTGATTGCCTCTTCTGGGACCACTGAGACTGGCGCTGGAGGGGAAGGTAACAGCGTCTGCCAATTGCTTTGGGGTCAGTGGCCAGCCAATGGGAGGAGCTGCATCTTAACAAAACACGAGGGGTGAAAGTGTTGACTGGTTGCTTCTTATCTCCCCACTTGCTCTCTCAGTTCAACTTAAACAGATCTATAAATATGGGTGGGGGGATGTGCCAAAGCAATTGAACATTTTAAGTAATAAAACCTTAAAAGTAAACTTTCCACGTGTCTCAAAATGATTAAGCAAAAATGATCTTTAGCCATGTACAGTAACAACGTGACAACAGTTGAAGCATGAATGAAGCAAGCAGTGAGCACACAGGCAGAACTGGTTCTGGAGACAACACAGGCTATGGCAGCACCTTCGATACCAAGGCCATGCTTACAGTCTCTACAGATACAGTAGTCATCCTTTTTTTTTCTTCCCCCCAATTCTCCCCACACTTGCTCTGTCTCTTGTTGTCTCTCTAGAGACTGAGCCATGCCTGTAAATGGATCTTGGTTCGTTTGTCATTCCGTTATTTTCTCTATCTGGAGCCACATCTCTTCCCATCCTAATCGATTGTCAATAGCGCTTTCTTCCTCTATACCATTTCCTACCGGGGAAACTGGCATTAATAATCAAAGAAAAGAGAAGCGTGGGCGACTGTCGGGAGCTGCTGATTAAAATCGTCAACTCATCAAAAAAAAGGAACAAAAGCCCCCATCGGACAGAAGATGGTGTGATAAGGCAGGTGACATGGGGGGGTTGGGCAGATTGGTTCATGATTTATTCAGGATAAAGGGGGGCTAGGATTAAGACCGAAACTGCCACCTGAACCAGCCCCCCCCCCACCCCCCCCCCCCCCCCCCCGCCTATCCACATGCCCCACCCCCTTCGCCAATCCTTCAGGCTCTCCGGCACGGGGACTTGAAGGGCCCGCTAATTGTCACCCGAACACGATTTTAATCAGATTGGTGAACCCCCCACCGACGGGGGACCTTCCAAGCCCTCCGGGGCGTGACTAAACTAAGGCTGCGAAGGGTGGGTTGGGGAAGGGGTGATGCGTGCCATCATTAACACCGGGTCCCATATGCTGTGGCCAGGCTCTAGGGAGGCCCCTCGGCAGCACCGGACTCGCAACCCCCTCCGACCCCGGCGCCCTCTTCAGGTCCCGGTGGAATTGATGCGTGTGCTGGGATTACACACTGGCGCTCCAATGAATAACTAAGTGGGACTGCCAGTGCTAATGGAGACTGGAGACACAG
>JACXGI010002039.1:0-35639 GCA_016801175.1 Esox masquinongy | reverse complement strand
CAGACAAATAAATAACCACACACACTCACGCAAGCATGTGGTACGTAAACACACACACACAGACACACAAACACACACACACACACAACCCACCCCACTGGCATCCCGGCTGCTGGTCCCGTCTGGAGACAGACCCCTGCCACACGTTTAATTCTCTCTCCTTCCCTCTCTCGCTCTCCCATTGCCAGGACTTTCTTATTGTCCCCCTGCTCAAAAGGAAAAGGGGTAGTGCTCGCATGTGTGAGTCTGTGAGGGGGGGTGCGTGTGTGTGTGTGTGTGTGTGAGGGGACTGAATGAGGAGTTGCCTTGGCAACGGGAGGCACACTGATCTGCCGCAGTGAAGAAATCGAGGGGAGAGAGAAAGAGACAGAGCTGAGACAGTGAGAATGAGCATGAGCATGGAGTTGGTGTGTGAGAGCGGGTGTGTGTCTCTGTGTTCGTGTTAAGAACGATGCGAGAGAGAGAGAGAGGGAGAGTGAGAGAGAGAGAGAGAAAGAGAGAGTGGGGGGGGGAGAAAGAGACAGAGAAAGAGAGAGATAGACTATCAGGGTGCGGTTAACAAAGTCCCTGCAGTGGAGAGGAAGCGTAAGAAAGGAAACTTGAGAGACATTGGCATAAAGGACAATGCAAGTGTGCCTTGGCATGTGTATACAGTATGTGGGCAAGTGTGTGTGTGTGTGTGGTTTGACAAAGTCATTGACAAAGAAACCCTCTCCCGCGCATTAATGTCAAGAGCATTGCAGCAGAACTCAAGGGCAGAGGGACACCACTATTGATATGCAATACACCTCCACTCCAGCGTAGACCGGTCCCATTAAAGTGACACACACGCGTCCATGTCCAGCTGTTTGTTCAACCACAACCACCTGACTATATGTGCAAAGCAAAAATCTGAGGCCACACCCGACCTTATCCCTAAGTACAAAATGCACTGTATTGTCAGAGGAGGTTATTTTGACAGTGGTTGCAGGAATTCATTTGAAGCCTACTTTAGATCTGATTCTGCATATCATTTTCTCCATTTTGGTAGCTACTACTTAGTCAACTTATCTATAATTAGATACATGCAGCTTCCTCTCTGTCATTAGCAGTTGCCCTAGAAGACTTCACAATGTCATAAATCTAAAGGATGAATGCTCAATTGACATTGGTAAAGTTGTTTCTTTTATCATTGTTTTTCTTGCTGAACAAAGACATTTAGGGAATGGCATGACAAAGTGGTTTTAAGGGAATTAAAAGCTATGAAAATGCCACAAAATGTTTTGATAAGATTCACTTGAATGCATAATTTATGTGGCTGAAATAATATCAGCTTTAAACGTGCATGAAAACGTAAAGCAGATAAATGTACTTTGTTCTGACAAGTTTTCAAAAAGATCTACCAGTTCAGTGTGTTTCCATCACATTTTCAAGTCTAACAATAGTTTTACGTTAAACAGCGAATGTGCAAACTAGTCCTGGCACTGGCTCTCTTGCAGCATCTGGTCAAGGTAACCTACCAAGGTTATTTCTTATGGTAAAGACAAACAGCAATCATTTTGTCACAGAACAATAAAAGGAGCATCAACCTCATCACCAAAGCCCCTTTAACATCCTAAGAAGTTTCTCATAACTTATTTCATCTGCAGTCTAACAAACTGAAAAGGCCATCTCAAGTTGTAGCACGGAGAAACAATTGCTTGACTTCAAGTTTACTTCTATACAAAGGTTATTCTCTCGAACCCTATTTCTTACATAGTAAATTTACAGACACAACACTATCCCAGCATGTCGAATGAAGAAACAGTTTGTTGACGACGATACAATTGTTCCATCAACCCGGTCACAATGATTACTTCTTTATTAGCCAGGTAATTCATCTGTGTGAAATGGTTGGGTTCAAGCATGGTTTATGATGCTGATAAAGACACCACCTTAATCGATGGTCCCTAACCGCACATTCCACTCTCTCAACATGCTGAGAAAAATAAATCCTACTCCACCACTCCAGTTCCACAGTCAAAATGTACATTTAAATCATCCTTTTATTGTGAAAAATGTGTTACTCTACAGAAGTTCATATTATATTCAGCTACTTGAGAGATTGTAAGGCCGGTTTCACAGACACAGATTAAGCCTTGTCTAGGACTAAAACATCAAGTACAATAAAAATATCCATTAAGCTTGTTTTTTTAGTCCTAGACTAGACTTAATCTGCGTCTGTCAAACTGGCCCATAGACCTATAGCCAGTGTCAGTAAGTATTCCATTTAACCCATATTAGCATTACAGGCTGCTTGATGCACACAGAGGCAACTCCAGGATGCTGGCCTTCTAGGCAGAGTTCTTCCTCTGTCCAGTGTCTGTGTTCTTTTGCCCATCTTAATCTTTTCTTTTTATTGGCCAGTCTGAGATACAGCTTTTTCTTTACAACTCTGCTTAGAAGGCCAGCATCCCGGAGTCACCACTTCACTGATTATGTTGAGACTGGTGTTTTGTGGGCGTCATAAATTGATTTGCATCAAAATGCAAATCAATTTATAACATTTTTTACCTGCATTTTTCTGGATTTTTTTGTTGTTATTCTGTCTCTCACTGTTCAAATAAACCTACCATTAAAATTATAGACTGATAATTTCTTTGTCAGTGGGCAAACGTACAAAATCAGCAGGGGATCAAATACTTTTTTTCCTTACTGTAGATATTCTATTGAAAACCAGCCTCAATAGTAATTTACAGCATTAACAATGTTTACACTGAATTTCTGTGCTTTTCTTTCGAAAAAAACAATGTTTACACTGAAAAAATGTGCTTTTCTTTTGAAAAACAAGGACATTTCTAAGTGACCCAAAACTACTAAACAGTAGTGTATATATTTCAAGATGCAATGGACTTCAGGAGTTTTAGATATATTTATGTTGCATTAATATAGTAACACTGGGAGGAGTGCCTCAAAAGTGTTGAAAGACTGACAGTGGTAGTACAAAAACCTTCCCAGTGACTTACGACTGAGAAAAAAAAAAAATTGCCCAACATCCGAGCTACTTATGCCGAATTTCCACTGGTGCTTTACCCCGGTACTAGGGCTACACCGGTGATTTATGCTAATGTTGGCTCTAGACTTTTCTGTTTCCACTATACATTTGGTACCAAGGATTTAAGGAGGGGTTCAGGTGGGGACGGAGGAGTTAACTATCAATGCGATTTGGTTTTCCGGATACAAAAAATAAAAGGCACTATTTTGCAGAATCTTTGCTTCCCTGTGCTGTTGCTTTATTTTCTTTATTTTATCAGTGATCTGTTTGTTAGATTGGATGGAAACAATTACAAGAAGCCTAAAGCAAATGGTACACATCGCTATTCGAATAGTACAACATGTCACATTTTCACCGCACGTAACGCGCCAACCCACAAACCCCGCCCTAAGTCCTAAATCCGGGGCTTGGCCCCAAGTGACAGCCAGGTTACTCCGTTACGGTCTAGTGGCCATCTGGGGCTGGCCCGTGTCAATGGAAACAGAAAAATTTCTGGACTTTAGGGTAAAACACCATTGTTTGGCACCAGTGGAAACGAGGCATTAATGGGCAAACAGCATATCAGAGCTAGCTAACTAACGGCTTCACCAAGAAGACTACCCACTTAAAAAGGCGGTAGATGTGTGTCACACTTGTCCAGCACACTATCCCAATAAGTGGATACTCAAAGTTGATTTCTGGGGAGAACCAGTACTGCAACAAAAATAGAACAGAAGCTGAACGCTAATTCAACACTGTGAACAGCCAAATCACCCCCTTTTATTCATTTTACCTATAAACACCAATCAGCCATAACATTATGACCATTGACAGGTGAAGTGAATAACACTGATAATCTCATTATCATGGCACCTGTCAGTGGGTGGGATATATTAGGCAGCAAGTGAACATTCTGTCCTCAAAGCTGATGTGTTAGAAGCAGGAAAAATGGGCAAGCGTAAGGATCTGAGCGACTTTGACAAGGGCCAAATTGTGATGGTTAGATGACTGGGTCAGAGAATCTCCAAAACTGCAGCCCTTGTGGGGTGTTCCCGATTTGCATTGGTCAGTACCTATCAAAACTGGTCCAAGGAAGGAAAAGCGGTGAACCGGCGACAGGGTCATGGGTGGCCAAGGCTCATTGATGCACGTGGGGAGCGAAGGCTGGCCTGTGTGGTCCGATCCAACAGACGAGCTACTGTAGCTCAAACTGCTGAAAAAGTTAATGCTGGTACTGATTGAAAGGTGTCAGAACACGCAGTACATTGCAGTTTGTTGCATATGGGGCCGAGTAGTCGCAGATCAGTCAGGGTGCCCATGTTGACCCCTGTCCACTGCTGAAAGCGCCTACAATGGGCACGTGAGCATCAGAACTGGACCACGGAGCAATGGAAGAAGGTGGCCTGGTCTGATGAATCACGTTTTCTTTTACATCATGGGGATGGACGGGTGTGTGTGCGTCGCTTACCTGGAGAACACATGGCACCAGGATGCACTATGGGAAGAAGACAAGCCGGCGGAGGCAGTGTGATGCTTTGGGCAATTTTCTTCTGGGAAACCTTGGGTCCTGCCATTCATGTGGATGTTACTTTGACACATAACACCTACCTAAGCATTGGTGCAGACCATGTGCACCCTTTCATGGCAATGGTATTCCCTGATGGCATTGGCCTCTTTCAGATTATGCGCCCTGCCACAAAGCAAAAATGGTTCAGGAATAGTTTGAGGAACACAACGAGTTCAAGGTGTTGACTTGGCCTCCAAATTCCTCAGATCTCAACCCAATTGAGCATCTGTAGGATGTGCAGGACAAACAATCCGATCCATGGAGGCCCCACCTCGCAACTTACAGGACTTAAAGGATCTGCTGCTAACGTCTTGGTGCCAGATACCACAGCACACCTTCAGAGGTCTAGTGGAGTAGACCTCTGATATGAGCATCTGCCCAATATTAGGCAGGTGGTCATAATGTTATGGCTGATCGGTGTATTTAAGTCAAGACAAATTATGAATGCATTACCATAGCCAACTAGCTGCATAAAGGGGTAGAAAAAATGACTAGGTTACCGTATAATTACAACCGTAGCTAACAGCTGTTTGGTTAACATTGAAAACAATGTTAACCAAATATTTAAATTTTCAGTGCCTGCCGATTGGCAGAGGGGTAAACCAATAGGTGCGAAGCCTCTATGGGCGACACTCCACTCATAGAACTGGAGTTACAAATGTAACTATCGGTAAGTATGCAAACGCGTCTCTTTAGGGGTTGCATATTGCACAGTTTAAGGGTTGTTTAATTGAGCATTCTACTCAGTAGATCCTCAATGACTGCTGGTGATTGGAAGTGCATTACTGAGGCCTGAAAACATGATGCCATTTCTAAAAAAGCTAAATAACAAGTAGCTAAGCTCTGTCATAATTAAAATTTGAGTGTAACATTAGTTAGTTACCTAAGATTTCTGGAATGTCCACAAATTTGACTTAGCTAATGTTAGCTAATTGCTAGCTATTTTTGACTGAGAACACTGCCTTCATCATCATGTCATCACAATTTGACAGATGGCAAAGTTGTTTTCTACTAATATTTGTCCACTTCAGCAATGTACAGGGGAGGGTGTAGTGGGAGTGGTTGTTTAAGGTAAGCTGAATGAGCCAAAGATTATAGAGCTGCCAATTTCCAGCAATTTACTTATTGACTGCAAAGGCCACGTTTGAATCACACTTCACCAGACCTTCCACAAATATTGAAGTGTCTGGGAAAGATATTTTTTACGAGCCACCGTGTTAATGTTTTCGAAAACATGCACCTTTGGGGGAACATTGGCTAAGTGAGTTGTCTGACAATGTATTGATACAGACAAGAATCAAAAGAAAGGTAGCGCTGCTACCTTAGAATTAGTCCAAAATACTGTTGATGGATAAGTTCTTAGTATATATTACCAATTAGACTGCAAAAATAGGCTGTTGAGGCATCATATTATGCTTAAGTAAGCTACCTGAAAATGCACAAAATCACAGACTGGGCACATCCTTATGCATTGTCACACACGAAACAGAATCCACAATTTGCATAGTGGCAGAATATAACTTTGAACATCATGGAAACAAAACAAAACACAGGTTTAATAAAGATCTTACGTGAAGCCGAAGGGCAAAGGGTTCTCCTGAATCTACTGTTATAATCCAACCGTAAATAAAAGTATGGGGCCTTGGAAACACTATTTTTACAAATTATTTACCTTGATTTATACATACAAATCATCTGAGGCCAAGGTCTCTCTTACAGCTGAACCCAGTATTACAACAATAAAGACACACAAAATGGAAATAAGACATACATTAAGAAAGAAAATCACAGGTGTGTTTGGTAACTCCTTTCAACTAATTTTCTCTTTAAGATAGTCAGGACTTTTTGGCATGACTGCCTTACATAAAAACATTCACCAATGCCTGGCCCTTCAAGATGTCAGTGACTCCCAGCAAAATGAAGCATATAACCAGAGCCAGCTCCAGGCATAAGCAACATAAGCGGTCGCTTAGGGCCTCCGACTGCTAAGGAGCCTCCAACCTAACAGGGGAGAGGGGGCTCCAAATGAAATTTTGCTTAGGGCCCCCAAAAGGCTAGAGCCGGCACTGCATATAACAGACAGTAATAATTGTGATAATGTGCACCAGTGATAAACAGTAATTGGGGGTAATGTGTTACTTTGTAAGTCAGATTACTTGTTCTGTTTCTAAATGCAATTTTTCTGAATAATTTCAAAACAGATTTAGTAATTATTCACATCTGAATAAAGTCATGAAACATTACTGAATTATGCAGGTTATTGCAAAGAGATTTTAAATTGCAGTTTTCTTTTTGAGAAGGTATGTTTATCAGTGTACATGGCTAAAGCAGTTATTTTTGCTCTTCATTGTTCACTGCAATATATCGATCCTGTATTGAAGTCAGTATATAGGCTGTTAAATAAGCCTGGCCTGAAAATATGGAGGCAATTGCAATACAAAATAATTGATTGATTTAAGAGATTCTTGATTAAAGAACCAAACACAAATATTCTTTGTCATTATGATATATGGTTACTTGAGATAATAGGATTGGTCACTCTTGCTATATAATGATTGATAATGTTATATGCTGGTGAGTGACAATGACTATGCAATACCTGACTATTTAATTATACAATGTCCCATTAAATGTGTGCTTTCTGGGCGTATGTGACCAACACATGAATACAGAATCAAAGGACTGATCTTAAAGTAACTTTAACAGCTAAGTAACTTAATGACATACTTTCTACAGCAAGTAACTAAGTAACATAACTAGTTACTTTATGGGAACTGTAACCAGTAACTGTAATTAGTCACTTTTAAAAGTAACGTCCCCAACACTGGTGATAAAATGCAAGGCTGAATGATAGACTGCATTCAGAGATTTGAGTATATAAGCTGAGGCATGCGTATATAGTGTATTACCATAATCTAGTAGCGACATCAAAGTTACTTGCATAATCTTTTCTAAGCTGACATGACAGATATGATTTATTCCAATAAAAAAAGCTATTCTAATCTTTAGCTTTTTCACCAACTCAGTAACGTTTTTAAAAAAACAGATTGTCATCTACACAACTCTCAAGGTATTTGTAAGATGCAATCCGCTCTATAAAAGACATTTTAGGGTCATCCAAAGGAATGTTACCTTGAAAATAACATGTACTTTGATTGATTTGCATAGAAGAGTATCCAGAGAAGACAAAAGACAAAATTGTTTGCAGAACCTTTGCAGAAATTGGAATTACATCAAATGGCTACATGATCCATGGCAAGATCATATTAAAACGATTCCATATATTATCTTAGCAGAAATAGGGAAGTAGGGGTCTTGACCTTGAAAGCACGGACCTGGTTAGAGAGTAGTAAGAAGCACATTGTGTTCTCTTCTTTATACCAGTGCTCAGTTTGCCTACTTTTTGAAGGCATTTGTTTTAATTCAAATTTTAAATCTGTTCAAATCTGTTAGCAGTTGTTGCAATGACACATGACCATAGACACAGTCAGACAAAGACATTGGGGACGAGAGAAAAAGGGAGTTAAACAAAAATGTTCACACTCTGAAAATGAGCATCCAACAAGGTTTCTACAGTAGAGCAGCTTTTCTCAGACTAGCATCGCCTTTTGATATTTATTAAAAAATATATATATATTACAGCTTTCACAGCATTGTTACCCAAGTAGCAGCTTTATCAAGACAAACAGGCTTTTGCAGTCCAACCTAAAACTAAACAGAAATATTCAGAGTTATATACAGGAGAAAGAGGGAAAAAAGGAAGAGAGAGGGGGGTAGAGGCAAGGATGTTTCATTTTTGATGCCCAAAAATGCCAGAGAATAGAGTGACAGTGTGCTCTAAAATAAGTTAGAGTTCACCAACAAGTGCATTCTAAGCTTATCAACCTGGTGTTTCATTTCTCAGACAGGTAGGGCACAAGCAGTGTGACACCTAATTAGAGCCTTTTTGTTTTATAGCATCAAATACACAATACTGCAATGGAGCCTTTAAGGTGCCATTTGTAAGATTTACACCATACAAATGCAGAAAAATGCTTATTTCTATAAAAGGAGTATAAGGGAAAGATTTTATGTGAAATAGAGTACTTCAAAATAGTTTGTTATTCTCAGCAATCTCAGCATCTTCTCAATGATTATCTCCAGTTTATTTTCATACTGTCTATTTGGTTAGCCCCTTCAAAATTCCAAAAGTTCTGGAGACAGCTTAAATTTATTGCTTAAATGCACTGCTTTCAAGGCTGATATGGACCTGAAAATTGAGGTTTTGGTCATATTTCTCCTCTAGGTATGCTCTCCTTAAGTAGCAAGCTAGCTTCTTAGTAGGCCTACTAGTAATAAGCAATCCACAATTTCTTAGTCCCTCTGGGAAAAGTATGCAAAATGTATTACTTTAAACCATTATAATTACACCATAGGGAGGAAAGGCTATACAAATTTGAATTCCAATCTACTCATATAGCTAAAATGCCAAGTTAGTTAGCAGTTATCTCATAGGCTAAAACATAGGAAGCTGTGCTAAATTCCTGAACAGGTAGCTAAATAATACTGCATGTTTGCTTTGTTATCGTCATACCACAGGCAAGACAGGCAATAAAACCTGTCATTCTAAACCAATTATTGTAGCTATAGTGGTTATACAGTTCGCTGCTAAGGCTATGTAGAGCAGTTAATACAATATTTCTTCTATTCCCCTTGTAAGGAGGAATAGGGAGGAACTTACCAATTTTCCCTTTAAGCTTTAGCTACGGATTTACAATATTGGAACAAGTTCTTTTGTTTGGGACAATTCAACAGCATGCTCGAAATAGAACAATGATTACAGTACAGTTATATGCACACGATAGCAACATTATCACGAATAGTCAGATTACTACTGACAGATTCAATTACACATTTTTATGCTTTACAATAACAATTGTTGACATGAACACATCTGAAATCAAGCTACCTGATAGAATGTTGTCAAATGTAAAACATTTTTAAGTTGGAAAGGTAATGTTTGAAAACATTCCCATTTTGTTGTTTTTATGTCTGTCAGATACTAAGGGTTAAGAAAACACCCTTAACCAAAAATCTATGCTATTGTTCCTATTCAACCCAAAATGTTCATCATCACAAAACACCTCCTAATAGGTCACGATCATCAACCAAAAATAACAAATAATTAAGGCAACAATGGCGAATCATTAGTAAGACAGATTGGATGGCAATTCATGTGAAATGTTTAATTACTCTTTTTATTGGAAACTGAAAATCCTGTTTAAAGATTAAAGAAAACTCCTGATTTGTCACAACCCTTTTTTTTGGCGGGGGGGGGTAGAATTACTTCAGTAACACATAAGAGGGAAGACTGCTCTACTGATACATCAACATGTGCCCTATGTGGTGTATGCATAGTTTATGACCTTACAAAGAGCAAGCAGAGTAAGGTGTTTACAAGACTAATGCCAGAGTCCACCCACTGCCAAAGTCGGTTTAATATGAAATGATTAAACATCCAATTAAGACGTATTCATTAAAAGGACAGTGCTCTTGCATTCCAAGTAAACACAGAGAAGTGTGACAAGTATTGACTGAATTAAAGGGCCTGAGTCCTGCAGACATCCTTTCATCAGCATCTGCAGCTTAAAGGCTAGAAACTGATATGGTTTTCCTACTGTATTCCAGAGCTGGAAATAGGAGATCTCCAAAACATTCCCAGGAGCATATATTTAATCTATTTACCAAATTGGAGCCTTCTTTTCTAATGGGTTGCATTCAACCCGACCACACCTCTTCTGATATCTATCTGACAATAATTACTGTTTACCCTAACCAAGTATGTTTAGGGTTTTTATGTTCTTTAGAGTGGCATTCAAAACTTTGTGATGCCTTCTGTATATCCCACTTAAGTGAAACACTGAGACTACGCATTCACTGACTCTATTGTATTCCTCCAATATCATAAGTGACATTATAAGGATGGATGGCTATCTGGAAGGTAATGCCACAGCATTCCATATCCTCTCCCTCGGAGCAAGCTTACATTTGTTTGGGCCGGCAGTCCCCCCCCCAGAGCCCCGCAGAGTGTCTGTCCACACAATCCCCAAATGGGACAGTCCCACCAAGGGGGGGCTGGGTTGCACAACACTGCCATCTGCTGACAGAGGTCGCAAAGTCTGACCGCAACAACCTCAGCCGGCCACGAAGGGCACGTGGAGGGGGGAGAGAGCAATGCTGCATGGTGTTCTGTGGTGACAATTATAGACGTATTATTGATTTCCAGTGGAGTTTTTATTGAGGCGCATCAGTACACGTATTTGTCCAAGGGCAAAACAGCAACGGCACTCGTTTGAGTACCATAGAACCAATTCTGTACTATAGAGTGCAGTCTGTTTGAGTGTGCGCCTGCGTGTGAGTGAAAGCAAAAGTGAGTGAGTGAAAGCAAAAGAGGCCAAGCGAGAGCGAGGAGAAATTAATGCAACACCCACACTGTGATTTTGCATTTGGCAAAGCGAGCATGTCTATGAAAGCCCAGTTTCATGTGAAAACATGCATATGTTTGTCCATACAGTACTGTAGGAGTGAAGGAGCGTGTGTTGTGTGCTTGCGGTCACTTGTAATTGTTTGGTAGTGCATGTGTAAAATGTTTCACTGTGTATCCTTTCAAAAACGTGCCCCGGTTCGAAACAATTGGAGGTTGAGGTTTTTTTCCACACAGGTGATAAGACATTTTCGATGACAACCGTGGATCAATTAGGGCCAAATGTCCTGCTAAAGGACAGAAAAACCTTTTTTCTTGTGGGCTTGGGGATTGCAATCTACTGTAGCAACCTTTAGGTAACTGGTCAGATGACCAGAACAGTAGGAAACCTGTCTCTAGGCTTTAAGACAAATTCGAGGAGGTTTAAAAGGCAACACTTAATCTTATACAGAATGATTTTTATGAAATAGCACATTGGTGTCCTTACCGTGTAATCAGTCAAGGGACCAAGTATGAGAGGAATACATGCTTTTCCTTGCACATTTTCTAAATGCTAGCATTTTAGCATTTCTGGCACAAATCCCATCCAAGTCCAGAGACCTATATTAGCATTTTTAAAAATATCAAAATCATCCAAAAGTATTTGCAATGTATTGTGAAGCTCAAATAAGGCCCATAGAAATTATTTTAATATGACACATACAATTATAATATCAGTACCCTGATTGTGGCATCTGTGAACAAATCCCCTTTAAACAATGGGACAAATATGAGTATTCTTCACACATGTTCAAATCGTCTATAAGGGCCTTTGTTGAGCCTCACCATATTTCAGATATCTACGGACTTGGATAGCATTTGTGCCACAAATGCTAAAATGCTAGCATTTGGAAACAACGCTGAAAACCTAAACCAAAGCATCTTATTTGAGCAAACAATCCCTATCAGTCCTCCACATTCACTGGATTGAATGAACAGTGCTGAAAAGAACCTCTATCTTCCCCCACCCACCTTCCTGCCATACCCAGAATGTGGGGGATCTGGTTATACTCAACACTGAAGAATAACCGGTGTGTGTTAATGCAATGTCTGCGTGAATGTGTGCATACATTCACACGCGTTTGCCAACAGCTGTGCTCACCCGAGTTCACCAGCTCCTGCTCCATCACACCGCAGCCCAACACCTCCAGCCAGTCATCCTGGAAACGCACTTCCATCTCAAAGGACGGATGTGTGAAAGGAAAGTAACACTCCACCCAGCGGATCTCCAGCTCTGCCACAGATGGGAGAGGAGAGGATGAAGGAAGACATAGAGGAAAGGGTCTGAATAAGGGCCGATTCCAAAAGTATCAAAAAGCTTTGTTCCCCATCTCCATTTCCCCATTTCCTTTCGGGCCATTAAGGCCTTTAAAAATAACATTTTACTTTTTTTCAACTTGATGTTAGATGACACCCCAATTACTTCCATTGATTTTTACGTAGCAGAGGCTAATGTTAGCTAACTAGAAATGTGTAATGTCTTAAAAAATGAACCCTTCAAAGGACTATATTGGAGGATCTTTGTCTCCTCTCTTTTAACCTTCTTCTCGAGAACCATTGGATTAAGATGTAAGAAGCTAATAATCAACTGAAAATGGAAACGCTGTTCACCTTCTCCGAACAAGTGTCTGACCATACGATCCAGAGTCTGTTTCAGGTCAAACTCCACCAGCTTGACCGCCTCCAGTGTGTGTGCCCCCTGCTTCTGTGGGGTCCGGCGCCCCCCACTCTCGAAGAGAGAGAGTTCTTCTCCACTTGACACCTTTGCAAACAACTGGGGGGGGGGTGTAAACACACAGATACTTCAGGCAACTCTTCCAAACAACACTGCTATAATGCTGTTCATCCGGTCGTTAGCGTGGGTTTTGGCCTTCATGTAGATTAATATAGGTGCAATTGTATGAGTACACAAAATATCTAAGCTCACGAATCAATGTCTATACAGCAAAGCATATTTAAAATCAATAAAACTCTACCTTTTTGGACTGCG
Organism: Esox masquinongy; assembly: GCA_016801175.1. NCBI lineage: Eukaryota > Metazoa > Chordata > Actinopteri > Esociformes > Esocidae > Esox > Esox masquinongy. Next base: position 22,588 of record JACXGI010002039.1, on the reverse strand, counting down.
TAACATTGGGCTATACTGTATTCATCCTACATTGGGCAGGCTACTTAATGACCTTGGAAGAGAATCGACTCAATAACACTTGACACTTCTCATGGCAGGGTTTGTGTTTAGCTAAAATGCGTCAGTGTTTTTTTAATTAAACCTTTTCTTTTTCTTTTAAATTCTTTCTGGGGTCAGGACTCAGTAGTTCATGACTTGTATTTGCCGTGACCCGATATGCTTCTCCCAGAGTCGAGTCAACCCAAACCGATTCGTCCTTTGCTCACCTCGTGGTTGGAGAAGAGGCGCACGCCCTCCATCTGATGGAACACAGGGTAGTGGCTAGAGTCGATCTCATCCCTCCGGTACACATCACCTGCTAGCAGAAACGCGTCCAGCCCTGAGCTCACTAGCTCCCTCTGGTGGGCCGAGGTGTGAGCGCGCAGCATGGTATGCCGGTTCAGATAGTAGTTATCACCTCGCTTGCGGCTGGGGTGGCCGGGTGGGATGAGCAGGCTGTCAAAGTTCTGCTCCGTCGTCACTACCGGGCTGAGGTTATCGTAGACAGAAAAGAGCGGGTTGCCCGATCGCATGACATAGGAGCTGTAGAAGTGGGCTTTGATTCGCTCTTTCATGAGCCAAAGAGGATGGTGGGCTTTGTTGTGCAGGTTGCGTCCAACCTTGTTCAGGATCTTGCTGGTCACGTTGGTAAAGTCATCACGAGGGTAGGAGTGGCCCAGAACTTCAACCGTTGTGTCTTGGCCTACCTGAGGCTGGGAGGCAGAGGGGTCGGTGGACAGGTGACGGGAAGAAGAGGAGGGGAGGAGTCTGTGGGTTGATCTCAGCCTGTCATTGGCTAAGAAGCAGCCAAGTGGTCTATGACGTGCTAGGGCCTTGAGAACAAGCAGGTATCTAAAGTGCAGCCTCATAGCACCGGCTCCAGTGACCTTAAAAAAATAAAAAATAAAAAGAGATTTTCGTCAGTACTGGAATCCATTCCATGTGAAAAAGTAAAACTCATAGATTATTATTTTTTTAATTTATTTGGATATGGATATATAATCTTCACTTCAACACTATTGGCAGATGAAGGCAAATTTTAACAAATGACACTGAAAGATTATATTTTGCAATTATTTATTCAAAAAGAAACTCCAGTAGCTGGCCTGCCCCCATTTACTGAAATAAGTTAATATAGCCATTTCTTGTAACTGTCTAGCAGTCTCTGGGAAGAATCTTTTCCCACTCTTTACAATACTGCTTCAATTGTCATGTTTAAGGGCTTTCTTGCATGCACGGCCCGCTTCAAAGCTCCCTACTGCATTTAATAGAATTGAGATCTGGGGTTTGACTCCATAACCCTATATTTCTATTTTTTTTACTCATTTTGTTCTACCTTTGCTTGTGTTTTTTGGATCAGTGTCCTCTTGCAAGATCCATGTCTGGTTCAGCTTCAGCTTTTTGACAGATAGCCTCACATTCTGCTCAAAAAAATCTCAGTTACAATCTTTCTGTCAGCTCTTTGGCTGAATTTGGTGCAATGACTGGTCCCATGTAGATTGCTAGTGGACTTTTCTCTATTTGTAGATGATCTGTTTGGAATAAAGCACCTCGAATTGCTTGGAAATTACTTTAACTCCTCCCAGAATCATGTACATCAATATTCTTTTTTCTCAAGGCCTCAAAATAGGTGTTTTGATTTTGGCGTGATGTGTTACCATACACCCACACAGTTAAGATCAAACCAAACCAAGTTTCTAATCGGCTGTATTATTGCATCTGATTCTAACTTTAACCATCTTATGTCAAGTAAAGGCATGGTTGTACTAACTTTTGGTCCGTCAGAAACTGTAAATTAAATTTCTGTCTCCATTTCATTTTAATTGCATAACTGGTAGCATAGTAAAACATTTTATGTGTGATTTGTTAAATTGGGATAACTTTTGCAACAAATCTCATTGGAATTTTAATGTTTCCCAAATCAAGGCTGTCAAAGGAGTGAAAATGAGTACGATTAAGTGAAAATTGTGTTGTTCCAAGTTATTGGAAATTGGAATCTCTGCTGGGACCTTTTTGCTAGCCTAAATGTTTTTGCTAGCCTAAACTATGCCATAATATCCTCACCAGACGCAAGCTTATTATAAAACTTATCATAATAGCGGAATTAACAAAACTTACATACTGTGCATATATTACAGAACTCTCCGGATTAATGTTTGTGAAAAAAAATCTCTAGACTTTTTACCTAATCCCATGTTTTTTGCTACTATTCAAGTTCCCTACCTCACACATTTGGTTGAATTTCAGAATCATTTAATAAAGACAGGTATTAGTTGTAGGCAACTATCCATCAGAAAAGCTACTTTTCTAGGCCCCCACCAGAACCCAGTTCTAGACGCATTTTAGCCTAAAAGTGAAAGAACTCTCCCATGAAAAGCTTAGTTGTGATTCAGTGTTCGGTCAAGCGGTTCTTTAGATAAAAGGGGCTGACATGTGTTTTATACAGTGGCATAACATACTAATTATTGTACTTAATCAAGGGGTAGAAGATGGTGGTAATATGCGATCGGAAACCATCAACTTTTTAGATTTACATGGGCTACAAATAGATGCTGCAAGTAATATTGTGCTAAATTGAAGGGAGAAATGTAAGAGCCGTGACAAAACCTGGTTGAATGGACAAACTTCCAAAAAGCTCCGGGAAAAGCTCCTGCACTAATTTAATTTCAAGTCAATCACTGTTCAAAGTTTACAATAATACACGGTATATATTTAAGATAATATACACAGCCTTATCTTAATTTTTTAGCAAAATTTGTGACTGATTGTGATTACAACCTAAAATGACTAGAGGGTTAAGAATAAAAAAAAACAGTAATGAATGACACTAAAAATGCTATTAAAACGAGGCAGATCATGCAATACTGGATGGAATGTCTTCATGTTGGACTGGATGGTGCTTTAATTAACTTCTAGATTAAATCCTGTCTACCTGTTTGAAGTTTCCAAAGGCAAATAAATTCTGATGAATGCTTTGACAAGAGGCGAGGGAAGCCTGCATGCTCATCTAGAACCAGAAATATATTATGAGCATAGCTATAATAGACTGCACACAAGAGCAGTACTTTATATGAGAACGACTTATTTCAATCAAAGCTGGATCTTGTCGTCTCTCCTTCTCTTACTGTCGTCCTTTCTATCTTCCTCATGCTCTCTTTATCACGCTCTTTCGATCCCTTTTTCCCTTCAGTAAGCATTTGCAAGACAGGTTTGCTTCAGAGGAGAAGACTGCATCTGAGCACCTGAGAGATTTGAGCTGTATTTAATCGGGACTAACAGTATCCCTCCATCGGCTACACTCAAATATTTGCCCTTTCCCAGCAATTTTTCATGAGCTGAGAGGAGGGGAAGTGAGTTTGTTTCTCCACTGTCCTCACACATTCTATTGCTGGCACGCAAGAGAAATAAAAGACACACACACACACACACACACTAAGGACAAAGGATGTTGCATTGCAGGGGCATTGCAGCAAAGTGTATTATGATTTTAAATCAGGAAAGCGTCTGCCAATTAAGGTTTCGGTATCGCAGGTAAAACCAAAGGCTTTGGTAAGGTAAGGCCCACATATGATTCACAAACACACACTCACGCACACGCGCGCACACACACACACACACACACACACACACACACACACACACACACACACACACACACACACACACACACACACACACACAACCCCCCACAAACAAAAAATACACACACATAGACACGCTCTCAATGGGGGCTAAGTCATGGACTGAACAGCCTCTCCTTCCCTCCGGTACAGGGTACATGAATAGATCCTCTCATCACTTCACCTGCTTCTGAGTCCACCCCGGTGTGCAGCATCTAGCCCAACCCCACCAAGGCTGAGAGGGAACACCACAAATCTAGTCACTATGCAACGCGGAGGAGCAGAAACATGAATAGAGGCAGAAAGAGAGAGAAAGACGGATGGAGAGAGATAAAGACGGATGGAGGGAGAGAGAGAGAGAGAGAGATGGATGGATAGAGAAAGATAGATTAGACAGAGATGCAGGCAGACAGCGAGAGAGATACAGAGAGCGTGTTAGGGGGAGACGTGTGTGAGAGAGCGCGTGAGGAGGACGAAGGGTGTGAGGGGATGAGGAGTAAGCGCGCGTGCGTGCGTGCGCGTGACAGAGAGAGAGAGTGTGTGACTGTTCGGGTAAATGAGAGAGCGGGAGAGAAAGGGAAGAGCAAGAACGGGAGACAGAACAGACACAGTGAGGGCGGAGGGGAGCATGGCTTCAGAAGGAAGTCCATAAACGCTGCATATTTAATGGCGAGAGGCACCACTTCATTCGCAGCACATCTCCCCACGTAGCTCTAAGACCTGAGGTACCGTCATCGGAAATAGCTGCCATTTAGTGGCAGATAACCTCGCAGATTGCCCTCTTAGGGCAGGAATGGATGAAGGGATTTTACTGCTACATACTGGACTGTACTTTAGTGTGCTTGTTTAACATGAGTTGGGGGACAGTCCCCTCATATCTGCACTGGTTAGTGAGGATAACATTTAATAGGGGACAGAGATTTTATTACCGACGTGCAATTAGTCACGTTCGAAAGAGCCGAATGCTGACGTTTCTTTTAGGATTCAAAAAAGGATTCAAAACCCAATGGGGTGTACTTCAAAGAAAAATAAAGAAACATCCTATTGTTTAACCACCTGATCTCAACCTTGTTTGATCGACAAGAAAGTAACAAATGAAATTATAGACGTGGCCAACCACATTCCCTGTCCGCCCCAACAAACAGCCAATCTTTGTGTGCATGCGTTTAATCACCTGTGTGCTTCTTTTTTTGGATGTGTGTGTTCGTTGGTGTGTATGTTTGGATGTGTGTGTACAGTACGTATGTGTGTTTGCATGACAGCACACTCCAGTGTGTGATACACCTTAATTGTTCCCCATAAATCCATGAATCCATTGTAGTGTACTTGTGCGAAGTGTGTCTGGGTACGTGCGGGTGTGTGGGAGCTTGCGTTGTGTATTTGTGTAAGTCAGGTTGGTAGGTGGAATTATGCGGTGATGGCAGAGGCTCATTGCTTGCAGTCAGCAATTCATCTCCCTGAGCCCTGAATGAAAAGGCAGACTGGGGCAAATCAATATGGCCTGTCCACACCAGGTACAACAACTAAATGCCTGTTCCGGGGGAGGGTTACAAATGCAAATGTCAAACCAACTGCAATTCATACATAAAACCACATGTCATTTATTAGACAAAAACGCCCATTCCTTGCGTCTCCCAATCTTCATATTACTTTCAGAATGATAGCGTGATAGCCCTGTGACATGAAAAGGCTATTTAACAGCCTTTAAATGTTAGTACCAGACCCTATTTCTCCCTAATCTCCATTCAGTGAATACTCAGAACAGTGCTGCTGTAGTCACACAACGTTTCTGAGATTGAAAGTCAGGCAGCCTAGGGTGGTCTAGCGGTGTATGCCGTTACCTCCGGTGCGCATATAGAGTTGTGGAATGGGGTCAATTATGGCCCACAGCAATTTCAGCAAACTCTGCTCTACCATTCCCACTGTCTCTCCACTATTAATGAAAGAATAAAATTACCCCAAATATAAGGTTATGACGCTGTGCGCATTTCTATATATGCCTAATGTCTTCAATCCAGTAACACTGTGCATCTGTGGTGGTTTTCCCATGTTTGGTCAGGTCTACATTCTCACTGGCAGTAAACGGTATGGAAAGAATGTTTACACCAGTCCAAATAAACTGACTAAGACTGCAAAAGGATTGGATTTCTGATAAACTGCTTAGAAAGGGTAACAGGCGGGGCCTTACAGGTAACAGTGCAGACAAAGACGTTTGTTTCCTAACATCAAGCGGACCACCACAATTAAGGGTATAGCGTTGACTGTGCCGGTAGCTGGTGACTGGCACAGATGTTTCATAGGCAACCCAAATTGGTCCGCATCACCCGGGAAGTGGGAAGGCATCGTCAGCAGGGATTTCCCGGTCTAATATCAACTCCCTAAGGTAGCTTGGGCTCTGGTAAAGCTAACTAATGTTGTCAGAATGAGCTTACCAAATCATTTCCTGTTGAAAAACTTCTCATGTTTATCCATTTTTCTGTTCAAGTGGGAAAACTGCATTCTGCAATCTAAATCGATTTTACAAATAAAAAAAATTGTTTATCTTTTTTTTTTTTTTTTACTTTTTTCAAGCTGGTCGACCACAAGTGAAAGTGAAAATTACTAATGCCAGTGTGCTAGAAGAGGAGTTGTTTGGTTGAAATGCAAACTGTTGCAAACTTCCACAAGGTAGGAGCAAATTAGGGATATCTCCTTGCAGAATGCAAGCACATAAACTAGGAAAGAGGCGACATGGTATTTGGAGGAAAAAAGGATGTTCATGTGTACACTTTGCGAAAGTATAAATTTATAGGGGCCATATATAAGATTTTCACTGTACTAATAGCATAAATGACCAGAAGACATCTGCAGTTAATATTTTAAGCAAATGTTTCCAATATTATTTTTACAAAATTATATCTGAGCCCCACAGATATTTTTTTTGCTAGTCCGTCTATCAGTTTGCATTGACGTGTAGTCTCCTCACACCAACCTTACACATTTCCCCCCACCTCAAACCACACTGGACTAGCTAATACTATTCCGGTCTCAGTTGGTAAAGGAAGAGGAGGATGAGACAAGTTGTGTTATTGTTACATCTCAGTCTTGTAAACGTCAGAGGCTGGATTCTACACAGTGACCCTTTAAAACACAGTACATTTTGTCATGATTATATACAGTACAGTACCAGTTTTTTGGTTACTACATGATTCCATGTGTTATTTCATAGTTTTCAAGTCTTCACTTTTATTCTACAATATGAAAAATTGTACAAATAAAGAAATACCCTTGAAAGAGTAGGTGGGCCAAAATTTGGACTGTTACTGCAAATGGATGGCTCTGATCTAGACAAGTATACCCACAGAAATCTACTTGATGATCTGCAGGTAACTGTTTTAAAGGCATCATGAAATATAATAGTGCGTTATCCTTCATCTACAGTTACCAGAATATATAGTTATGACACCATACTACACTATTTTCTGATTTCACAGACGGACCACTGTCATTTTAATCATAGTAAAATAAGTTACTTTACTGACAGGATATTGGCTTTCACCAAATCCATTGGAGTATCATTGTGTTTCTGGGCATAGATAACCCCTTTAATTTTATCATGACATGATTATCATTATTATTACTAGTACATAATCATATTTCTAAAGCTCTAATTCCACTGTACTGTAAGTACATTAATATAAACAGGTTGAGGACAAGCTGGAAGCAGCTGCATGAAATGAGTGTCGACCCACAGGAAGAATAATTGGCTTTAGGGTTAACCAAAGTGAAATATCTACCAGAGAACAGGTTACTGTTGGAGTAGCAGATGTTAAGGAGTCTGGTAATTGGTGGCACAGCTCAGTGTGTGTGTATATGTCTGTGTGTGTGTGTATGTGTGTGTGTGTGTACGCACTACTATACTTGTGAGGTCTAGATGTCCTCACTAGTATAGTAAATAAAGGTAAACCATTTTGCCGGTCCTCACCTATATAAAATGTTTTTATAGGCTTAGGGTTAAGGTTATAAGTGGTTAAGGTAGTGGTTAAGGTTTTAGTGGTTAAGGTAAGACTTAAGGTTAGGGTTATAATGGAGTTTTAGTGGTTAAGATTAGAGTTAAGGTTAGGGTTATAATGGGGTTTTAGAGGTTAAGGTTAGAGTCAAGGTTAGGGTTATAATGGGGATTTAGTGGTTAAGGTTAGAGTTAAGGTTAGGGTTATAATGGGGTTTTAGTGGTTAAGGTTAGAGTTAAGGTTAGGGTTATAACTGGGTTTTAGTGGTTAAGGTTAGAGTTAAGATCACAGTTGACTTCCATTATTCTTTCGAACCCTTAACGTTAACCACAAAAACCCTCTTATAACCTTAACTCTAACCTTAACCACTAAAACCCCATTATAACTCTAACCTTGACTCTAACCTTAACCACTAAAATCCCATTATACATTTAACCTTAACTCTAACCTTAACCACTAAAACCCAATTATAACCTTAATCCCAAAGAAGTTGTCACAAGTATACTAAAACAAGCTTGAGTGTTTGTCCCCCTGTATGAGAGAGAGACAGAGCTGTAAAGGGAAAAGGGGAAAATAATAGGCCCAATGGTCTATTACTATACTCTTACAGTTAACCTGCAAAGTTTCAGAACCCCACACTTCCCCCATTGACTGAAACTCCATCTGTTTCCAACTGCACTTGAATACTCCAGACCCCTATCCTTGCATTTGACCCCTTTTCTAGGTCACTAGCAAATACGTGAATTGTACTGTAGATCTGTCAAGATACAACAGAAAGCATGAGATAACAAGCCTTATTCATTTCTGTGCTTAGGGAAAGGTGTAAGCATCTTCTGAATTTCGGAAGAATAGGGGATACGTGGCCTATAGACGTGCCTGTAACTTGCAAACTAAGGTCATTCCCAGACACTTAGCTCAAATTAATAGAAGTTCTGGTGGACCAGATTACTAAGATGTGGCCTTAATTAGCCAATAATAAATAAGTCAGAAATTTCCACAATCAACAGACATTGGCTTAATCTGCTTAGTCAACCAACCAATAATCTCCAACAGGAACTTTTCCCCGATGTCTTGTTTACCAAAGCACCAATTGCTACGTTGCAACATTTTTCTGGGACAGCTTTGCATAACAGCTTACTTGAGCTGTCTCAATAGATGTTATGATCATGAAACAGGCACCAAAAAAGGTGACCTAAGGTTACACAAAAAAACACTCCATGAGTGATGGGCATAGCAGACAAAACCAGTTTTACCTAACTCTGAATGGGTATCTCTAAGATAAACCCTTAAGATTGCATTTGGTAACTGCTGGTTTTCCAATACATTGTTGAGGTAAGGGTTTGATTTGCATTACAGCCTTCTTTACAATCATCAAGCAATGTAGTACAGCCCTTCTGGAAGCAGGGGAAATCCCAGCTTACTGACTTGTATAAGACACGATACTGTGTGTGTCACGATACTGTGTGTGTGTGTTTCATTACAGTTGCCAAAAATTGGCAACTGTAATGAAACACAAAGCTGAAATAAGAGGTTTCAGTACCGATGCTGAGTCACATCGCCATAATCTAGTACTGACATAAAAGTGACTAGTACAATTTCATGTCTATGCTGAGAAGACAGATACGATTACTTCCTTTATAAGAAACCAATTCTAATCCTCAGCTTCTTCACCAATTCAATAAGGGTTTTTTTTGAAAAACAGATTTCCATCTAACCAAATCCCAAAGGTATTTTGTAGGAGGGAATGTTTTATAACAGAAAAGTCAAGGTTAATAATGTTGAGATCGTCTAAAATGTTGATTTTGGGACTTAGGAGAATAGAAAATTTCATTTTACTTGCATTTAGCAACAGCTTAAAGGAATTCTGTAGTAGTTGGATATGAAACTGCAGGTGTCAAATGCTTAAGCCAGAGATAGGGGAGCAGAATACAGTACCATGTCATCAGCATAAATACATTTTCTTACAGAGTTAAAGATATCATTTATATACAGAGTGAACAACAAAGGACCTAAAATTGAACCCTGGGGAAATTATTTGGATTGCTAGAAAATCAGATTCAACTCCATCTGTTACACTGACCTGGGTTTAATCACCAAGGTAATTTTGAAACCATAAGCAGGTCCCCAAAGCCAAGCCCAGTGAGGTTAATTTCTTCATCAAAATGGAAGGATTAATTGCATCGAAAGCCATTAATGGGTTAATAAATTCAGTCAAGCTATTTGATTTTTCATCTTGGGCTTTGGTAATATCATGCCATAACAAATAACAACAGAAATATTTTTTTTGTATAAGTACAGCCCTATCTTCAATAGTTGGCGTTGCCTCTTCTGGCTGAAATAATTTCATGCAGCCATTCCTAGTTACTGCCTATCAGCTTTTTACACCGACTTGGAGGACTCTTCTTTACAGTACTGCATAAACTGTCATGTCAGTGAGCTTTCTGGCATGCATAGCCCACTACAAGTCCCACTAAAGCATTTGAAATCTAGGCTTTGACTGTGCCATTCTATAACCCTCAATTTCTTCTTTTTAAGCCCATTGCACTTTGGCTTGTGGGTGTTGGATCATTGTCCTGTTGCAAGATCCATGTTTTGTTCAGCTTCAGCTTTTGGACAGATGGCCTCACACTGTTCTCAAGAATTCTATGGTAGAATTTGGAATTTTTGGTTGACTCAATGATGGCAAGTTGGCCAGGCCTTGTGGCAGCAAAGCAGCTCCAAACCATAATGCCTCTGCCTACATACTTTACAGTTTGTATGAGGCTCTTCTGATCCAAGGCAGTGTGTCCAGGGTACATTTTTCCAGTAGTTTTACTGTCTTTACAGAGGTGTTGGCCGGCAAACATCAGTCGTGTCTTGATTTTATGTTTTAAGAGAAGAGGCTACTTAGTCTCCTTCTGACAAATGACTCATGCACTTCAACATTATTTGTGGCAAGGGAGGCCTTCAGATACCCTAGGGTTCTTACAGACTTCTATGAGCAGCTTTCAGTCTGCTCATAAGCTGAATTTAGTGGGATGAACTGTCCTATATAGATTGCCAGTGGTCTGGACTTCTCTCTATTTGTAGATGATCTGTCGGACAGCAGAATAATGTACTTCGAATTGCTTGGAAATGGCTTTGTCCCCCCTCACAGACTCATAGGCATCAACAACCTTTCTTTTGAGGGCCTCAAATAGGCCTTGATTGATTCCAATTTTAGACATTTTACGTGACGCTAAATGTAGGGGTGTATTAACTTTTTAAATATCCATGTGTACTATCTTCTTCAAACAACTGTGTGTATATTTTCATATACCCTCCAAACACAGATCCAACACAAATAAATACTCCCTGTAAAATGGCAACCTACTGTTCTTCATTTAAAAAAGTAATTGTTACATATTGAGAAAACCACTGCGAACATATTCCCTATTTATATACTTAATTTTAGTTTTCTATTTTTTTTTGACAATTTTTACTTAAATTGTAATCTATTATGGAACATAAAAGTACATTTTTCATTGCTTGTCAACATTTGTTGTTAATGAAGCATGTGACAAATACAATTTGACTCGCTGTTTTCTGGCCCCAGACCTTAACTGAGCAAATAACCAATTATACGAGACTCTAGTTCTGGCTTAACCAAGACTAGATCAGTAGTGATGGTACTCAACAGCATTTCAATCATGAATGTTAATAGGGACCTTTCTATGTGCACCACTATCTCAGCTGAAACAGTCACTCGCATTAGCCGCCCATCACATCAGAAAAAAAACAACACTTGGACTCAAAGGTGGGAAAGTCATCACCGTCCGCAGCGCTCTCTTCAAGGCCTGCGGAGCGGCCCCGCAGGAGAGGAGTCTTGCATGGGGAAACACTGTGGAGCTCAAAGCCCATCCACTTGGCAGACGGAACCACAACTGCAGTGCATTCATTGATGCCTTGGCTTAGAGTCGAGCAGAGCTTTGCCACATCATCGCAGCAGGAGATTGCTCGCAATCTCCCGCTTCAAACCTCCGCCTGAGAAAAACAACAGCGGGCGGAAATCATTCAAGTGTGCAGTCACTGCCAGTCACCTGAGAATTAGAATGGAGATCAAAGGAGGCGGTATTGATGATGATGGTGGTGATGACAACAGCTATGATGAACAAGGTGATGATGACTAAGGTGTTGATCACTGCCTTCGCTGAGATGGGGGGCTCAGGGAGCTTCTTTCCCTTTACAGATTCTGCCTAGCTCTAAAAGACAGCAGTCATGACAACGACGGTGCCATCAAAGTGGTTTAGAAGTGGTTATGTCAATGACAAGGCAGAAGCTATGAAGAACAGAATTGGAATGGCTGCAATTTCTGATTTTCTGGAACCTGACTTCATGTTGCTAAAATTACAGATATTACAGACATAAGATACACTATCTTATGTCAATAATAAAGTCAAACAAGGCACATTTCTGCTAGAAAAAATGCTGAAATTCTAAAATATTTTGGCATACACATATGTAAATCTTTTGGTTGGAGTTGAACAAAATCGTTTTAATCTTATCTTATTCCGCAGAAAAATCCAAAAATGGCCAGGGCCCGGTTACCCAAAGCACTAAGATGATCGTAAGATGCACGTAAAGCCTTGTTATTTTATCAGTGCGTTTCCCGAAAGCATTGTTACTTAAGTGACACGTAACATTGCTCGTTCATTAATGAGTGCTCCGGACCACTCGTTAGTCCGTCGTAACACGCACTTTAATGTTTTTGTGAAATAGCACCTCCCTCAACATGCGAGGAGTGATCGCAAACAGTTATAATATTAAGTGTTGATTGCTATGTGACCTAAGTAACGTAATTCTACATAGCTACCTGAGGAACCGATAATCTGATGTCATGTGATCGATTTCTGGAGATATGATTTTGATTGGCTGAAGTCCACCCCATTGGTTGGATATAATGTTTCGTCCACCCTATATTTCACTACTTTTTTAGGGTTTTACATTTTCCTATTCATGCCTAAGTAGTAGTAGAATACCTCGCCAGCGAAATTATATGCTTCTGATAAGTTATCAAGCTCTATCGAAACGCGATAGGCTATATTTTAAAACGTATTCATGGCCTAGTTCCATTCCAAACCACGAACATGGTCTAGTTCCATTCCAAACATCCGTAACGTAGCACTTACGATACACTTTATAAAGAGCGACGCAGGTGATGGTTTGGAAAACAGGCATAAGTCGTAACAAAGTCCATCTTAAGGCCACGTGCATCATTAACCCGTTGTAAGTGTCACGTTGTTGGGAAACCGGGCCCAGAACAGTATTATTGGCTCCTTGTAGATGTAGTTAGTAGTAATAGTATAATAATAATAATAATAATAATAATATTAATTTCGAGCAGATTCCTCTCCTTTACATACAGAAATGATCTGTGGTGTGTTGTCAGTGCCTACAGTATAAAAATCACTCATTCAACCAGTTTGAATAGAGAAAAAGATCTCATTCTACTGCTGTATCACTGTGCGTACCACAATTAGCATGGGGAAAGGGTGTCCAGGTTGTCAATAATTTTGTGATTGTCGTTTCTGTTTTTTTTGTAATTTAAAGGATAAATTAAATGATGAATCAATGGCAAAGGTTCGGTAAAATTAGCAATGAAATTAAGAATTGTGGAGACCAAATACTTCAACTTATTTTCAAGTTCAACTTATTTTCTGAGACAACTTTGAGTTCTTTAAAGAAAGTGCAAGGGTGCCAATACTTTTGGCCACAATTGTACAGGCAGCTATTTTGGCAAGCTATACAGTAGCTTAGACAGCATATAAAACAGACAATAGTGGGTGGTCCCGTGAGGGTCCAGTGTAGCTGACTTGGTAAGATCACAAAGCTTGTAATGCCAAGGTTGTCGGTTCGGTTCCCACGGGGGGGTCAGTACAAGGAAACCTATGAAAAGGTCTGCACTCATACTCTGGATAAGTGCCTGCTACTACACGATTTAAATGATTGAATATTTTCTATTGTCACTGCAGAAACAGACTAAACAGGAAACTACATCATCACACAAATCACTAACTCCTTTTGTCTTGAGCTACCGCAATATCTATGCAACAACCCAAAGGTTGCATCCTTCATAATACAGATCATACAACAGGTATAATTGGTTGAGAGCTTAGAAGACTGTGAGTAAAAGGAGACATGCACGCAGAACGTGATTTGGATACTTCAATTTGAGAAATAAGGCTCCAGAGGTTCGGGACGGAGGCAGGGCGAGCTTTGACCTAAATAAAAAAGGAGTTCCAGATTCCATTCAAATTACGTTCAGGTGACGTTCATATGACGGGATGACCCATTTGCAACGAGTCACGTCATCTGACACAGGCCGCCTGTGGGTAGACTTCACCTTACAACCCACTCATCTCTTTGATGTTGGAGTGATGAAATCAATCATCTTTCATCGTACATCAAGTTCTACGAGTCTGAGGAAGGGAAGGAGGGAAAAGGTTAAGTGAAGAAAGATGGATTGATCAGAATAAAAGGATAGATGAGAACATGACAGATGAAGAAGAGCGGAAGTGAGAGAGACTCAGTGAAAGATAGACAAAAGTAAAAATAAAACGGAGAGGGTTACAATAACTGTGAATCAGTGAACAGAGATAAGTCACCGACATTTACAAAGAGAAATGGGATACAGGATTAGAATAAGAGAAACAGGGAACAGACTTAAGTCAGAGACATTTACAAAGAGAAATGGGATACAGGATTAGAACAACTGAAGCAAGGAACAAAGTCAGAGACAGTAACAATGAGAGATGGGAATACAGGATTACAATAATAATAGCAATAAACTGAGTAAGTCAGGAACAGTAACAAAGAAAGATGGGGATTTGGTTTTTCAGGTCGCCTTGTTTTGGCGGTCAGAGGACCATCCTGGGGGAATTTGTATGAAGAACTGAGCTCAGTACTGTTGACTTTTTAAAAGGAAATTTTACTATTAAGCCCAACTGTGCATACACAGATAGGCTGAAGGCTGGAGTTAAAATCTACATTTACACTATTGAGCTGATCGTTAGATAGATCACAATTGTGGTCTTTACCCAGTAAGAATCCTTTTGATTGATTATGTATCCTAATATCGGGCGAAAACAGTGACTTTATATTTTCGTAAGCAATCCTTTAAGAGTAGAGAATTCCTTAAAGATTCCTGTGGGATTTTTCTGGTAAGGTATAGAAGCAGTGAACCAAGTCAGAGACCGTAAAAAACAGAGATGAGAATACAGGATTGGAATAAAAGAAGCGCATTTTTAAGTCAGAGACAGTTACAATAATAGAGAAGAAAGAGAAATAATGAAGAGGAGATACTGGGAGGGAGAGAACAAAACATAAATAAAAGAATCACTCACAGAGGGAAGATCCAGACAGAAAGTGAGGAAAGCAGATAGATGTGATATTTATTGGTTTGCAGCGCGCTCTCGTTTACTCCGGTGTGCCCCATCTCACCATGCCATGGTAAATGCCATGTGGGTTTGAGCGCGGTCACGCTCACGGCTAGCGTGGGCCCAGGAGATCTACCGTAATTGATGGTGAGAATTACACGGCCCTGCCGAGCACCCAGCGGAGTCATATTTCACACTGGCTCTCAGGCCCCAACAGCTACAGCACTGCTGAAGCACCTACTCTATCCAGCACAGCACTATGTGGCCAATACACAACCACCAGTGAGTAATCAAATGGTGTGTAAGAAGTGTCAAAGTTCGTCACTATAATTACTACTGGAGGTGGTAACTGATAAGATAAATACCCCTGTCTAATGAATACAGGGGTGTAAAGAACACTAAACATTCAATTTGGCATTTCTAACCTGTTAGTTACTGATGATCAAGTTAGGGAAATTACACTACACAGTCCAGTCCATTCCAATATTAGTCGATCAACTTGTGCTAAGGTGACCAGACTTCTCAGTTAGCAGGCAATGTCACTCTGAAGTGTCACGCTGATATTTAAATTGTCTGACACTTCAGTAACACTAGTCAGGATTACATCTTCTAATCAGAATTGGCAATGTTGGTCCCTGTAAGGGGATGTGAATGGAAATGCATTTGAAATAATTCATAACAGTAGTATATTTAAAAAGGACAGTAGTGGAAAAGTTAACTATAGTTCACTTCTGGGCATCTTAATGAAGACCCATTTGCTAAACGCCCATAGGTGGTACATTGCATTGTGGTCAAGAGTGTTGGATCAGCAAATGGTCAATCTCTGAATGTAATCCCTTAACAGACAAGTAAAAAAATTATTTACAGTTGAAGTCAGACGTTTACATACACATTTGCCAAATACATTAAAACTCAGTTGTTCACAATTCCTGACATTTAATCCTAGTAAAATGTCCCTGTCAGTTAGGATCACCACTATTTTAAGAATGTTAAATATCAGAATAATAGTAAAGTGTATGATTTATTTTAGCTTATATTTATTTAATTACATTCACAGGGGTCAGAAGATTACATACGTTCAATTAGTATTTGGTAGCATTGCCTTTAAATTGTTTAAATTGGGTCAAACATTCCGGGTAGCCTTCCACAAGCTTCCCACAATAAGTTGGGTGAATTTTGGCCCATTCTTCCTGAGAGAACTGGGTCAGGTTTGTAGGCCACTTTGCTCGCACATGCTTTTTAAGTTCTGCCCACAAATTTTCTATAGGATTGAGGTCAGGGCTTTGTGATGGCCACTCCCAATACTTTGATTTTGTTGTCTATAATTTTGTTGTCTAAAATTGTCCATTTGGAAGACCCATTTGTGACCTTTAACTTCCTGACTGATGTCTTGATGTTGCTTCACATCATTTCCCTTGCTCATGATGCCATCTATTTTGCGAAGTGCACCAGTCCCTCCTGCTGAAAAGCACCCCCACAACATGATGCTGCCACCTCTGTGCTTAACAGTTGGGATGGTGTTGTTCGGCTAGCAAGCCTCCCCCTTTCTCCTCCAAACAAAACGATGGTCATTATGGCCAAAAAGTAAATTTTTTGTTTCAGACCAGAGGTCATTTCTCCAAAAAGTACTATCTTTGTCCTCATGTGCAATTGTAAACCGCAGTCTGGCTTTTTTTTGCGGTTTTCGAGCAGTGGCTTCTTCCTTGCTGAGAAGCATTTCAGGTTATGTCGATATAGGCCTTGTTATACTATGGATATAGATACTTTTGCACCGGTTTCCTCCAGCATTTTCACAAGGCCCTTAGATGTTGTACAGATGAACATGGTACCTTCAGGCATTTGGAAATTGCTCCCAAGGATGAACCAGACTTGGGAACCAGAGGTCTACAAGTGTTTTTCTGAATTCTTGGCTGATTTCTTTTGATTTTCCCATGATCAAGCAGAGAGGCACTGAGTTTGAAGGTAGGCCTTGAAATACATCTACAGGTACACCTCTAATTGACTCAAATGATGTCAATTAGCCTGTCAATCAGAAGCTTCCAAAGCCATGACAACAGATGTCAATCATAATCTTCTAAAGCTATGAAATTATTTCCTGCAATTTTCCAAGTTGTTTAACGGCACAGTCAACTTAGTGTATGTAAACTTCTGACCCACTGGAATTGTGAAATAGTGAATAAGTGAAATAATCTGTCTGCAAACAATTGTTGGAAAAATACCTTGTGTCATGTACAAAGTAGATGTCCTAACCGGCTTGCCAAAACTATAGTTTATTAACATGAAATATTTGGAGTGGTTAAAAAATGAGTTTTAATGACTTCAACCTAAGTGTATGTAAATTTCCAACTTCAAGTATATTTGAGCTTGTGAGCAAGGAACTTAACCTAACCACTTCAGTAAGTCCCTTTGGATAAGAGTGTCTGCTAAATCACTTAAATGTAAAATAAAGAAAATAATATGTTAATGGTACTCAGAGTAATTTCAGCAATGTGTGTGGTAAAGCCCTTGCAAAGAAAGCAATGTTGCTCATAGATTTGACTCTGGAAGGTGCTCTGTGGATAGTCTTTCTTTGTGACAGCCTCAAAGACTTCGAAACAACTTCCAAATCAGGAAGGAGACAAATGAGGAGACATTTAGCAAATGGGACTTGCGGTTTGAGTCTGGTGTTTGTGGTTTTGGATGTTAAAAATGTCCCAGCGGAAAGCATGGTGTCATATCTAGGGCAAGTTAGCCTTAATAATCCTTACTGAATAGCCTTAATAATCCTTCCATTTCACTTACACACAATCAGGTTGCAGTTTTCAAGTTGGCTGTTTGTTTATGGTGGTCCTCTTCCACTTGTCCTGTTACACTTTCACACTTGTAGAAGAGTGTTTAAATGCTCTCAAATGGTGATCAGGACAGCAGCAAAAGGTTGTTGCTCTTCTCCATGTGGTCTATTTTTGTCTGACCAGGCTGGCGTTATATCTGCACCACACACAGTTTGCCATGGCCGCTTGGCTAACGCACACTCCTCTCCTATCCCAGAGCACCACAGGCCTCCATTGAACCTACTCACTGAGACCTGGTGTGTGGCCAGTGGCTTGGCACAGACCTGTGGCAAAGTAGGCCTGCTGGAAACAGAAACAGGAAGAGCCACCACAGGCCAGGAGGCACAAAAGGATGCATCTTCCAATCCTGTTTAAGAGGGTATTAACAAGATATAATTTTTATTTTTCAAAAGGACATTCCAGCAGTTATTTTTTAAAAAGAGAACAAGAAACAGGAGGACTGAGTATTGTACTCAATTTACAACATACCTCAGCCCGCCACTCTGCTGTGTGCACTACATTAGTGCTCAGAGGTTATGCATATGTATTCCTGCAAATAAGCCTACACAGATCTGTTGGGGTTTTTCCGTTGCCCTTGCCATAATTATTTCATCAGGTAAGAAAACTCTCGATCAATAGTGGCATTTGAGGGCTAGGCTGATAGATGCTGATGGATAAGGGTCTGAACTGGTGGAATTAGAAGTACATTCTTGCTGCTCATGCATTGCATGCCACATCATGAAGCAGACATCAGACCAAACAAACTACATCTGAAACAACAGAGATCAACTCTCCACAGCACCAAATTTAATGTGATAAACAAATAAAGCGATACAAGCTGTGTTTTGGGTCACAGAGCGACTTGCTGGCACCTTGCTGTGTGTGGAGGTTGGATTTTGTCCATTATAACTACTATTCGGGGGACAGTGGAAATAAATCAGCTGCTGCAGTCAGGAGGGTAGGGGTGGCAAACCGTGACATGGCTTGACATCTAATAGCAATGTCTAAGAGCAGAAAATACAGAAGTTTCAAGTATTTTGATTAACTTATGCGTCCTCAATAACAAGCGGTACATCTCCCTCTGTATCAAATTGTCTCGTCAGGTTCTGGTTTCCTCTTCCCGCTTACTAAAAACCCAGATAACCATTATGAAACTAATTGACATAGTACGTTCTACTAATGATAATATTGGGAATTTTGTGATTTTAGGGACAAGGCCACTTGACCTAAAGGGGTGCTTAATTTGTGTGGGCATCTAGGCTACCGGCCATTTTATGTGTATGTATGTAATATGACAAAAAAAGAACATGGAGTCTCAAACTAACATTTTGGTTTACCAGCCACTGTGGCAGATTGCAAAATAAAAATCAATCTGATTTCTAACCAGCCAAAATATGTTTAACACATAATATAAATATTTCTCAAATATAACAATTATTCCCAATACGTAGTAACGTGGTATATTGCTAAATGCCTTTTCACTTTCATGACTTTTTCTATTATTATTCAAAATCAGCTGACAAAAAATGTCAGCTGCATCTTTAAGGGCCACAAGGACCATGGTAACAGACTCACTGTGCTTGCCTCTGGTGAAACTTGCTTGAATCCGACTTGTCTTTGCTAGCAGTGGCAGTTTTACCTAACATTGAAGTACCTCTAAGCTCGCAAACAAAACAATATCAAAAACTAAGAAACACAGGAAAAAGTCTAATTTAAGGAAATATTCTCCCAAGCAGTGCTTCTATATTTCACCTCTCCTCTTCATGGTAGCCTAGCAGTCTTGCTGCCACTGCGTGCTGTTGAATAAAATAATGCCCAGCTATTAAACAAACGACAGAAATACTTTGAAAAAAGTTATGGCAGATTTTGTGGGTGTGCTATAAATTGCAAACCTGCGTAATCATACTTCAGGGGAGTTTTTGATGAAGGAATAACGTTAGCCATCTCAAGCTCTCCGAATACAATGAGAATGCAAACTGGTAAAATCACGGGCAGACACCACAGACAGAGGTCTTGTGACAAAAAAATACAACTTGCAGCTGAAGTCGTTTCGCTAATTGTGATTGGTGCTAAATAAATTTAGCGCATTCAACATTCTCTCTGTCCAACTATTTTTTTACTTGTCCCGGACAAGCCGTTAATTTCAAGCCCTGTGTGGCGACATGCCATCCTGGTAGGGCCATGACAGGAATTAAAAAGAGACAAAAAGCCACCCAAGCTGCTTTAGCAAGGCAGGAGGAAACTGCCCTGTGGTCACCGCACCCTTGCCGCATGTCCATGCATAGAGACGGTGGGCGGATGAGCTGGCAACAGACACAGGAAACCACGAGGCGAGGATGCTTGTCTACGGAGAGGTCACTCCTGGGCGTTAAGCCATGGCCAACAGCCCTTGAGCCAGGACTTTAACAGGTGGTGCCGGCTACCACCAGCCAGGTAGAGGCAGCTCCTCCCCAATCTCTCGCCCACACGACCACGGACGACCGCCACCGGTACACTGCTTCCTCTTCAACCTACGCCGTTTCCTGTTTACCTCAATATCACACTAGTACATGGCGTGGCATGTCTTCAACAACTTGGCTTGTTCAGTAAAAATAAATAATTAACAACGGGCTTAATGTCAATTTTTCCCTCTGCGAGCTTGTTACAGGGAGAACGAAGCAAGTTCAGACTTGGTATATTGAAATACATCTGCAATGCCAGGGATAAAATTTGAATAGGAAGGTGCTTCTTTTTTTCCTCAGAGGAGAGCAGCACAGAGCATTTGTCAGGGACCAAAGCGCTACTCGTGTGCGACGGCACAAACAAGGGATATTTTAAGGAGGCTGCATGCTTCTATTGTCATTCCAAAACCATATATTCAATGTCTCTCACAATGTGTTACAACCCACACCATCAAAGTCAGTGACCACTACATTGACCCTCAAATACACTAAACAATTTAAATGTCCTGCCTTGCATGACAGTTATCAACAGCTGTTATAATGTTTGATGTTAACAGTTATAATGTATGATGTTAACCCAACTGTCACACAACTATCCTACAGTATTTTCTTTCTACACATTCTTTTAAAGTTCATTTGGAGCTCATTTTGCCACTGTTCTGTTGAGCCTCTCTAAGTGATGGGTGTTAATAATATCACTTAGAGAGGCTCAAAGTGACGTTGTGTACTGTAGTAGGAATAGAGACTACATTTCCCTGCATTGTGTTATAGTGGGGGACAATAGACTGGATTTCTTTTCACTGAGACTGCAAGATGAGGTAATGCATAGTTGCTGTCAAACACATAAGGTGTGAGAGAATGATACTAAAACATGAAATAGGCAGCTCTGGAGAATTTGGCTCGCTCAAACTTTATTCATCTGTGAAAAGCAGAATACCTGAAAAATGGAAGGATTGCTCATTTAGATCTACAAATAACATTTGCATTTCATTAAATATAACAGCCCCTGTATGTATGCATACTCCAGGGTAAAGACAGCACCTTCTCCAGACAGCTAGGATACCCGCAACAGTTGAAGCAGAGCAGTGCCTCGACAACTGTTTAGCCTTTGTGTTTGACCGGCATGCAATCTGCAGTCCACGCACTGAAAGCCTGGGCACGTGGCGGAGACAGCCAAATGTAAGCCCCAACAGCCTGCACCTACATCCTAGGCTGCTCAAGCTTGCTACGGGGGGTTATGGAGCTTTTCTGTTAAAGCCTGGTCTTTGTAGCAATCAGGACCAGCCTACATCACATACACACACACGAACACACACACACATTTTTGTGGAGACCCATAACATTACTCCCATTGAAAAAACAATCTTCTCTAACCTTTACTCTTACACTGATCTATGAACCCCTAACCCCAATTGTAACTTTACCTCACTATCTTACCTATTATATTTTTACATAGTGTTAGTGTGTATCTGTTCAGAGTTCAACTTTTCCATTAACTTCTACTGCATTTTTGGGAATAGGCTAGTAAGCTAAAATCTCTTAACCTGTTGCAGAACCGCGCATGATATAAATACAATTTCATTTGTCAGAAGCAAATTCAAGATACCCCCAGAGACAAAACGTGAATTTATAGAGGCTGATTGACAGGCAATAATTTGAGACACCCCCGGCAGGTTTTGCCCGTAGTCTTGGGCTCAGGGAGCATTCCAACATTCTCAGTTCACTTGACGCGACACACAAGATCAAAATGTCAGAGAGTTGGATTGCATTCTCAAATAAATGCTCACTGCAGTATTTGGCAGAAGAAAAAATACACTAGGGAAATAGAAAACATTAAATTTGGGTAGGTCAGGTGTCTAAATAGGTGTGGTTACAGCAGTACACTAAAAATTGAAATCCCTGCATGTGAAGCTGACTCCGCAAACACACCCATGGTTCCGACTTTGATCAACGCAAAAGGATCATAGAGAGGTGTGGACTGAGACAAGAAGACAAAAATAGAAGAAACACTGAAACCTGCAGATCACCTTGTGTTTGAAATGTGTGGGCATACATACAGGTGCTGGTCATATAATTAGAATATCATCAAAAAGTTGATTGATTTCAGTAATTCCATTCAAAAAGTGAAACCTGTATAATGTATACATTCATTCCACACAGACTGATATATTTCAAGTGTTTATTCCTTTTAATTTTGATGATTATAACTGACAACTAATGAAAACCCCAAATTCAGTATCTCAGAAAATTAGAATATTGTGAAAAGGTTCAATATTGAAGACACCTGGTGCCACA
>JACXGI010002038.1:46719-74458 GCA_016801175.1 Esox masquinongy | reverse complement strand
ACGGGAGGTTCAAACGAGTTCATGAACGAGCCCCGCTCAAAAGGCACGCCATCTTCTGGTGCGCTGGGACGCCAGGAATATGAAGACATTTGCGGAAAACGTATGCGGTTTTAAAATTACACAAAATGGCTTGTTCTTGTTAAAGCTTTCGCCATGTAACAACCTTGAATATTTAATGTCCAGAGAACCCCCCCCATCCCCCGTTTCTTCCATCCTTTTTAAAGTTAATGGATTTCTCTACAGGCCTTATGGGGGTTGGTGGTGGATGAAAGGATGGTGGGGTAACATGTTCTCCTTCTCTCTCATTAAGAGCGAACACGAACTAGCGGCCTTCCGTACTGCCGCTTCAAATTCCCCCCCTGTAGAATTGATGAGGACCTGAAGGCGACGCGGCTAGCAAGTTACCATCAGCTTGGACAGGACTGTGTTATTCGGGACTGTGTTATTCGGGGCGGTTTTACTCAGGACTGTGTTGTTTGGGACTGTGTTGCTTGGGACTGTGTTTTTCGGGACTGTGTTGCTTGGGACTGTGTTGCTTGGGACTGTGTTGCTTGGGACTGTGTTGTTTGGGACTGTGTTGCTTGGGACTGTGTTGTTTGGGACTGTGTTGTTTGGGACTGTGTTGTTTGGGACTGTGTTGTTTGGGACTGTGTTGTTTGGGACTGTGTTGTTTGGGACTGTGTTGTTTGGGACTGTGTTGTTCGGGACTGTGTTGTTCGGGACTGTATTGTTCAGGCCAGTGTTGTTCAAGCCAGTGTTATTTAGAACTGTCTCTCCTTACGCCTGTCTCTGTAAGTCTGTCTCTGTAAGTCTGTCTCTCCTTACGCATGTCTCTGTAAGTCTGTCTCTCCTTAAGTCTGTCTCATGTCTCGTGATGTAACTCCAGTTGATAGTATATCACATCCAGTCCACTTGTTGTTCTGTAAAAATAGATCTGGCCCTCAACAATAAGTGTGCTCAATATTACTGTGGAAAATACGCTCCAAGAGTTGTGCAGGCACGGTCAAGGCCTTCAGCCCAGCCACAGTGCGCTCTAGGGTTAGGGTTTACCTATGGAGTAGGATGGGTGCCTGACAGAGTTGGACTGTCAATTCCATTTTAATTCAAGTTCAGAAAGTGTCCAATTCAAATTGGTATTTTGAATTCAAATTCAAATTGTTCCTTGTTGAAACGCAGTGGGAATGATCAATGTAGAATCGTAACTATTGTTCTCACTGAATTGACTGTAAATAAGATGGAACTGACACCAACCTTGGTGTCTGGAGAGTTGCTAAGAGGTCCAGGGCAGGAGGCTATTTTA
This sequence comes from Esox masquinongy, assembly GCA_016801175.1. Taxonomy (NCBI): domain Eukaryota; kingdom Metazoa; phylum Chordata; class Actinopteri; order Esociformes; family Esocidae; genus Esox; species Esox masquinongy. The sequence goes on along the minus strand of JACXGI010002038.1, from coordinate 73,158 downwards.
AACAGCCAGTCAAATGACCCCTCTTTTCCACCAGAGGGCGCCCCATACAGACTTATGACAAAATCAGATGACAAACTACGCCAGTAACTGTATGAAGCGCCCTCTTGTGAATAAAAGTTAAAACCTTGCCCGACCAGGTTACAAGCAAAAGCCAGTGGCCTTAAAGCACCTCAAAGAGGGCTGATCTAAAATCTGTCCATTTAATATCAGAAGACCAAACGGTTGGTGATTTTCCGAACACACAGACATAGCCGCATGGTGCAGGGTTTGAAAACCAGTACAACTTTATTAAAAGAAGGCATACAAAAAGCTAAGTATACATTTATGTCTAAGGCCTGGCGGGGCTTGTTTGAGGATACAACTGAAATAGCGCACAGTTTTTGACCAGATCCAACTGGATCGAACCGTAACACTCTTAACTGGCGTCATAAATGGGTACACCCCCTGGACAGGACGTCAGTCCTATAGACCCTGGTCATAGTGCTTCATATAGTCTAGTACTGGGAGTAGGGTGTTATTTGTGACGCCCACATGAGCTCTACACTACAGACTGGCTCTTCTCCATCCGTCGGTCATCCTCGGAGTAGTGACGGAACGTCTCCCCTAGCAACGGCTCCAGACCCTCTGTGGCGCGGAAGGAGCGGGCGCGCGCTCCGCATGCGACGACGCCGGACATCGCGACCACCAACAGCACCGCGGCGACGATAATTATGGTGATAATCTCGGACACCGTGTAGGGGCGAGCTGAAGGGTGTGAGGGTGAAACGAGACAGTTAGACTGGCCTAATCCGCAGTGCAGGGCTTCACAACCTTTTTTTTATACGACCTCGGACCGAAACAAATATTTTCGTGGTTGGGCATGTTCAAGACAGAAATTAAGTGCATCTACTGGTATTTGATCCACCCCAACAGCTAAGAGAGTAACTTATTTTCATCTGCTCTGTGAAGTAAATCACTAGTTCCTACCAAACTTTAGCCACTTAAGAGAATAAAACATTAGTCTCAACCCCCCGTCATGCAATCCCTGATGCCATAGCTGGTGAGGGGCTTTTGTTTTTAGCCAAGTTTTTTTTTAACCATATGCTATTTATTCCCCTCGCTTCAATTCAAACTTCTCTAAATCGTGATTAAGTAACGGCACAGTATTAATGTCAGTGTAATCTGCCTAGTTAGACGCTTTACTCTCTCACTGTTCTTTGATGTTCAGGCGGAACGTCTCTTTATCCGACACTTCTGTGCATTTGGTAAGTAGGGTTAGAAGGTGAATATGTATGCGTTCACCTGACTGGATCAGAGCGTCCGCTAAATTCCTGAATGTAATCTCAGGAATTTTCTGCACCAGTCAGAAGTTTGGACACAGCAATTGAAGTCAGTGGGTGAGTGTGTCCAAACATTTGACTGGGACTGTAAATACATAGTTAACTTTTATAAGTGTGTGGTCAGAGATGTAAACGTAAGATCAGAGATGTGATGGCAGTTCAATAAGGGTTGTCCGTGTGACTTGATGAGACCGATGTTTCAGGGAGGAAGATATACTCTTTTTCTCATGTCTGGTCCTGGTGACCCGGTACCAGTTCGGGACCTGGTGTTTGTGTGTGTGGGGTTGACTCACTGGGCCAGGTGACCTCGTAGGAGTATCCCAGGTTCTCCGGGGCGGTGAGGAACATCTGAGCGTTGGTGATGGGGGGCCAGAAGGGAACCATGTTGAACTGTCTGTTGTGACCAATTGGAGCATTCTCCTCAGGGTACACCCCCTGACCTGAAGACGGGGAGCAACGCCACGAACACAACTGTCAGCGTGCACGTGTCTGGGTGTGTGTGTGTGTGTGTGTGTGTGTGTGTGTGTGTTTGACAGGTGAAATGTACACCTGTGTTAATTCCCATGGGTCGGTTTGAGCACAGTGCTTGTGTGCTCTGATTGGTTGCAGGTGTATAATTAGACACCACACCTGGGGCGTGTCGGCTCAGCCACTCGTCAAAGATGGCGTCGGTGAAGGCATGCAGCAGGACAAAGATGGGGTCGTTAGGCGACAGGTGAGTCTGACCTCCCGTCCCGTTCAGGAACAGGTGAGCCAGGTTATGGAGGCTCCGCACGATGGGGTCATAGCCTCCCTGAGGGGCACTGTAACCTGGAGGGGAGGGGGGGGAGGTTGGGTGGTGAGTGAGACAACTGGGACTTTTTCTTACTGGAGGCAGATATACTGGAGGTAGACCTGCCCTGAGGGCAGAAATTAATATGAATAATTGACTCAGTAGAGAGGCCTGGGAGGACTCGAGTTTGTGCTTATTCTTACTCTAAAACCTAATCGTTACCCTAAACCTTTTATGTTTAAACATAAATTAGTTCGGATTCCAGTAAGATCTGCCCTGATGGCATTAACTCCTGCCATCAGGGCAGATCTGCTTCCAGTACATGCTTGAGTCAAACTCCCAGCTCTATGTGGCTGCGTGCATGCGTGCGTGCGTGTGTGTGTGTGTGTGTGTGTGTGTGTGTGTGTGTGTGTGTGTTACCCTCCACTGTGTTCCTGAAGCTCTGTGAGGAGGTAGAGTAGTATGGTGGCGTGTCGAAGGTCTTCAGGTCCAGACAGTCCACAACATCCAGGGGTTCTGGAAGCTTCTGAACCATGGGCCGAGCCTCATTACCTGCTGGGTTTCTCCTGATCGGACTGCTCTCTGAATCTAGAGGGGTCACAGGTCACATGTTAGGGGTTGCATGTCAACAGGACAAAGTTCATAGAAATTGTTCTTCAGGTTTTTTTCAGTGACCACTTAATGAGGTCAGTTATAACTCTCTATGAGAAAGTTATGTAATCAAGCCTCTCTCTCACACACACACACACACACACACAGTTTCAGAATGTCCTACCGATTATTGTATTTATACACACACAAACAAATCCTTGCACGCGCACACACTAGACAAAACACTTCACAGCTGTGTGTTGTCAGTGTCCCTTTGAGTGTAATTCCTCTTGATCAGAGAACTGAAGGACTTCATCGTCTTCTTCCTCTTAGGGCCCATACCAGGACGACCACATGACCGTAATGTAGCAGGAAATATTATGTCCTTATAAGGTAATTTGTTTTGTAAAAAGAGGAAATACCACTCGATTGCTAAGAGGATTAACTGCCAGAACGGGTACCATAGATCTTATACACACTGAACAGATCACACACACTTGCTTTGCTGGACTTGTGAGGACGTTTTGCGGATCAAAAAGTTTTCCCATTAAAATAGTATTTTTGCACACCCCTAACACTAAACTGAACCACCAACCCTAAACTTGATTATAACCCTAACCTTAACCTCAAGCCTAAAATTGTATTTTTGCAGAACCTGACGCACACACGCACAGATTATACATACCAAACAGTTAATCTCCTAATCCCGAGTCATGTGAATTTCGGTTATTCCTCGGATTCTACCTCCAGGTTTTAAGAACCCGGTGGTTTGTTTAATGCAGTAAGGCCCTAGGGTGTGTTATATGACCGTTATACCATGGTTACCAGCTGTTTAATCAGGATTCATCGTAGACCGCCTGTATATCGCACTGCCATTATACCCTTATAGAACGGTTACCAATGCAATTAGAACAGCAAAAGGTTTGTGATTTCATGCCGGAGGTATACGGCCTCATATACCACGGCTTTCAGCCAATCAGCATTCCGGATACGGACCGACCAGCCAATCAGCATTCCGGATACGGACCAACCAGCCAATCAGCATTCCGGATACGGACCAACCAGCTGGTAACGTGTTTTAATATACATTCATCCATCAGGAACCACAGTTGCTGAAAGTTCTGATTGTAGATTATCCCAGCCTCTCCAAGCTTGTCTTAATAGTGTCCGGTTTCCCAGACACTGATCAAATCAACAGCTTAAAAAAACTGCAGTGTCAATTGCCAAGTGTTTGTACTTTCTTCCTGTAACAACTGGTTCCTAGTCTATCAAAGGTGTTACACATATTATTATCCCAGTAACAACTGATTACTAGTCTATCAAAGGTGTTACAAATTATTATCCCAGTAACAACTGATTACTTGTCTATCAAAGGTGTTACACATATTATTATCCCAGTAACAACTGATTACTTGTCTATCAAAGGTGTTACATATATTATTATCCCAATAAGAACTGATTACTAGTCTATCAAAGGTGTTACACATATTATTATCCCAGTAACAACTGGTTCCTAGTCTATCAAAGGTGTTACATTTTTATCCCAGTAACAACTGGTTCCTAGTCTATCAAAGGCGTTACACATTATTATCCCAGTAACAACTGGTTCCTAGTCTATCAAAGGTGTTACACATATTATTGTCCCTGTAAAATTGTTCCTAGTGAATTTTAGTTCCTCTATGCTCTGACAGATGATCCTAAACGATTAGTAATGTACTCCAGTGCTGTATTAGTGTTAAAACGTTCTTGTAAGCCTTTAAAACAAATCACGCTCACTGTTACAAATGGTCCCTAGTGTTTCGTAGTCTTGGACACTCTCGCAGATCACCCTCCATCGGGAGAAGATGGAGTTGGGGCTGATGGCGTTACGGTCAAAGATCGACCTGGCCCCCAGGAGGTCATCGGTACACACGTCACACTCACTGCCGCCAATGGCGAAGTTCCAGTAGGGGAGGGCAAAGGTGGGGTCACCCAACATGTCCTGGATAGGATGAGAGAGAGAGAGAGGGAGGGAGAAGTGGCATTCCGGAAACTTGGCCAACCGGAAATTAAATCTCAGGAAAGTTACTTCCTGTCCAAGAGATGTGACACTCATGCACTTGCCAACTCACACTCACCTGCATGTCTCTCTCCAGCTGCAGCAAGTGGAACCTGTGCCAGGTGACGAATCCCGGGCCTTCATGGGAGAAGTCGACGCCCCCGAAGCTAGCCTGCCCCACCCCCAGGAATGTCTTACTCACTGAGTAGTAGTGAGTCCACACAAAGTAGTTGTAGATGGTGATGTTCTCGAACTGAGGGGTATTTCCGTCCGGACCCAACACCTCCTGATAACTGGAGGTGTTGGACAGAAGAAGTCAGAGAAAGATGGAGAGATTGAGAAAGAGGGCGGGAGAGTACTTCTAGATGATTCTAACACTGAGGAATGTTACCATGAGAACCAAACACCTGGTAGCTTTGGGACTGTAATGGTAGTTCAATGTGATTTCATGTTTTTGAAGAGAAACGTCTCGAATGTTGCCTCAAATGCATTACATTTTTTTCAGAATTACATGAGTGCGTATATTTTTTTATTGCTTCCCTATCAAACGGGCATCCCTTGACTATATCAGTTTTAGCCTGATTACCATTGACTAAATCAGTTTTAGCCTGATTACCATTGACTAAATCAGTTTTAGCCTGGTTACCATGGACTACATCAGTTTTAGCCTGGTTACCATTGGCTTAATCACAAACAACCTGTTTTCAGTTGACTATATGTCGCTGGTTACCGTCGCGTGCAAATCACAAGATCAGGGTGAACTGTTCTTTTGGCCTGGTCTAGAGCATTAACAAACGCTGCCTTCTCTGATGACGTCATCTGCATCACATTCCTTCTGACTGCAGAGAGGGATGAATGGGCGAAGCGACAGATAGAGAGGGAGAGGAGAAAATAAAAAAGGGGATGAAGGTAAATAAATTAATACACCCATATTCAATAGATGAACGATTAAATAAATACACCGCCATTCAGTAGACACATGACTAAATAAATACACCCTTATTCAATATATACATGATTAAACATATACTCCCATAATAAATAGATAAGCAATTGATATATAAAAACATGAATATGAAACTGAACGGATCTTACCGACTGAGATCCTCTGGGCACAGTTGGGTCCAGTCAGTCCGTGGTTGCATCGTCCACAGCTGAACCCCGAGAAGTTCCTGCTGCACTGACACGTCCGGTTAAAGAACCTCAGCGGCCAGCGCTCCCGGTCGTCGCGGCCGTCATGTGGGTACTGGGGGCCGTGGGGGCGGCTGTCGGCGACGACGGGCATGCATTGGCCCCTGCCGGTGGCCGAGCCACACTCGTCACCCAGGGCCCCGGTGGGCGAGGGGCAGCACTGGCCGCTGCGTAGCCCCGCTGGGGTGACACATTCCCGGGGAAACTGGGCCGGCGCGAGTGGGATCAGCGCTGCCAGCACCAAGAGACCCAGCTGCCTGGGGAGAGGAGGGAGGGACGGAGCGACTCTACACTTTTGAATAGGGAGGTTATTCGCCTGTGTGCAATGTTTACCGGTAATTTCGTGATTGTTTAATTAATTTTGCTCTGGCAACATACACACGCGTTTTCCGTGCCAAAAAAGCCCTTTTGAATTGCAGTGGAATAACATTTAAGTGAGAGACTCAGGGAGACGTGAAGAGAGAGAGTGAGAGCAGGGGAGAGACAGAGAGATTTAAGACAAAGGCTACTTATGAGCAACATTTCTTTGTGCCAAGCCCAGCTAAACTCAGCCTTGATGTCACATTCATGAAGTACGGAATTAAACGAAACACAAAGGATTGCAGACGTTTTCTAGCACACACACACACACATAAACCACTTCTTTTATCTCCGAAATTAATCATTCCCTTTGTTATCAGTCCCAATAATAACCTCGGAATAATTTATTGGGCCAAAGGAAACATAGAAGTTCTAATTTCTAGACAAATCCAATGTGTTGTGGGGCCCGCGTGGACCCTGTACACACCAGCCCCAAAAGCCCATCACAGGAAAAAAAAAAAGACAAATTGACAGCATCCAAAAACACCAAGAAAGCGGATATCTGTGTCTCCTACCACCCGTAACATGGCTGGATGGGACTTTCTCAAAAGCCGAAAACAACCACAGGATAAAAACAATGACAGCTGTCGCGAGGAACGCCTGTAACCCGGTTGGCGTGTATCTTCACAACCCCTCCTTCAAGCACTAAAGTGAAATGAACGATGACCAATATGTGGAATCTACCTGCGGTTCTGCATGTTGTTCCTCTCTCTCAGTCCAACCAAAGGTAACCCCCCCTGGGGGCAGCCCACTGCCTTCTTCTCTCTTAAATAGTTTACAACACACACACACATACACAGAGCCCAGTCCTGCCGCATGACTAGGCCTTTCACCCTGAGATGCCCACACACACACACACCCTTAAACACATCTAGCCTCGTGATTCCAGCCAAGCAGGGAGAAATCTGGGCGCTCACCCAAAAAAACATGGACGTATGCATTGGCTTTGGAAATTATTCAGACCCCTTTGCTTTCTCCATGTTTTCACTTTCTCCACACTTCTCAGTGCATGTCAGAGCAACAACCAAGTGGACCAGGAGCACAGTGGGCTCCATCATTGTGAAATGGTAGAAGGTTAGAACAGCCAAGACATAAAGGCATACGATATGCTGCCTAACTCTGAGAGCATGAGGAAAAATATTCTATGGTCTGACGAGACCAAAATGTGACTATTAGGCCTGAATGCCAAGCGCTACGTCTGACCAAAACAAGGTACCGCTCATCACCTGGTTAATATAATCCATAAGGCGAAGCATGGTGGTGGGAGCGTCATACTATGGGGATGCTTCTCAGCAACAGGGACCAAAAGACAGAGTCAGAAATTGTCAGAAATGAGGAAATGATTGAATAAAACAAAATACAGACAGGTCCTTGAAGAAAACCTGATTCATCTTTCAGCATGATGACGACCCAAAACACAGTCAAGATGACGCAGGAGTGGCTTCGGAACAATGTGAATGTCCTTGAGTGGCCCAGCCAAAGTCCATTAAACATTGGTGGGGAGATCCGAGGACTGCGGTTTAGCAACGCTCCCCATCCAGTTAGGATCAACCAAGAAGAATGGGAGAAACTGCCCAAATCCAGGTGTACAAAGCTGTTAGAGGCACGTCCAAGAAGATTCAAAGCTGTGTTGACCGCCAAAAGTGTTTCCACAAAGTACTGAATGAAGGATCTGAATAGTTATGTACCTGACAGATTTAAAAAAATAAATGTCTGAATTAAGTCTGTAACTTGAGAATATGCAGAGGTTATTGCAGACACACATACAGAAAGTAATCTGACAGGACGGCTGTACTTTGAACATAGATTTATTCTGTACATGTTGTTCTGTAGTTCATCTTCATAACTTCAAATTTCAATGGTTTCATTTCAACATTTCAAAACAATGTATTTATTAGTTGGTTTAGAAAAAGAATCGGTTCCATTTGATAACTTTTGTAATCAATAGTAACATTTGTTTTCATGCTTCCATTTTCATGTCTAGTATTGACACCCAGCGCTACCAGAAACCTCTGGCATCACCAGAAAAATCTCTGTGACATTTTCTGGCCATGTTTGAAAGAAACAACTATTCTCAACGATTTATATTTAATAAAAAGACTAAATATATCATGTTCACACAATGGCTCCAAGCCTCCTCTCAAATACATTTTGTTTCTCATTGTCTATGTCTCTCTCTCACACACACACACACAAATTCATACGCTTTAGCTCTGACATACACAAGCCGATTCTCTCACAGTGTTTCTTTCGCAAACACACATCTTCTCCCATGCTTTCTCAAAGTTGTTCTCTCTATCACTAACACACTCACACACACACACACACACTGTGGATCCCTACCCAGCCCAGTACATGCTGACAGTCACCCTCTGGTTGTTAACAACCTGAGGCTTTCTTCACCATTTTAAGACGTGAAACTGTAATGTATAGAAAATGACATCCGCTGTTCTAGTCAGAGTTTAAAGGACGGACATCAGCTGCTTTTACCAGGGTGTCTGAGCCCGTAGAAAAGTAAAGTAAATGAATTAGACTTCTTGGTTGGACCTGAAGAGGGATGTTGGTCGTTTGGTGTGTCGCTTCACTGGTTTTCCAGACGTCCTGGTTGGAGGATTCCGATTTTCCCACCGACTCCAGGAATCCTCCAACTGGGATTTGGGGAAATGCATTGAAGGAGCCCCGCCCCTCAAGTGTGTGTGGGTTGTAGACTGACAGAGGACAGGGGTCAGATGGAGGTCTAGAGGGCTGATGTTCTGACAGCGTGTGAAGGGTCAACAAGGTCATCGGTGGGGTCGTCCCCAGGAGGATTCATCTGGATTCCCCAAACCGCCTCCTGATGGTTCAGAGATGAGTCCAGGTCTGATGGATCCCCAGAACCAGCTCTACAGGAGAGGAACATATAGGAGGGGTTTTGTTATTATTGTGCTCATACACTTTCCCTGTTGCGGAGGATTTGCATGCATTCCTGCAGCTAGATTAGGTCTGCTTACGGCTTTGGGTTTACTCGCTCATGTGACCCCTCGGTCTTACAACAGATGTCCACAAGAAACAGAAGATTATTTCTGTGTGCGCGCGTGTGTACACGCTGTAGCCTGTGTTCAGACAGCCTGGTTGGTAGCAGCACCGCAGTCTAAATGACATGAACAATACTGTGGGTAATGTAGTTTTGACCGGCGCAAGGTAGCCTGCAGTTTAGAGATACAGTAGGTTGTGTTCAGTTGCCAAGTAAAGGACTTATGGGTAATGCAGTTTCAGTACGTACTGTTGGCAGACTCCATCTGTGGCGGGTAGAGGGTCTCGTCGGCACTCTGCCAACCCCCCCTCTTCACACACCCGCGCTGCGGATCGGCCACTACACACACACACACACATACACACACACAGACACAGATGTACTATCGGACCGACTGTGTATACTGTACACAATCTTAAATGTATTTCATCCAAATAATTAACCTATAATGTTAAATGGGACAAGTAGATTAGTATTGATCTGGCTTATTAAAGTTTATAAGAACATGACTGTTGGGAATGACATACCCCAGTACTATAAATACTACATGGGGTTCAGTATTAATCTAAACTTGACTAAAGCCAGGCCAATTCTAGTCTCTCATTCATTTGAGAGATGATCCGGCAGAACATGCTGAACGGTCCTCATCCTTCCTGTGTCCAGACTGGATCACCTGCTGGCGTGGTTCCGACACATGAGGACGTAGGCGATGATGACAGTGGTCTCCAAGAAAAGGAACACCGCAGCCGAGATGACCCCTATCTTCCAAGTCTCCAGACCCAAAACTCCTGGTTCTGAACATGGAGTAAGAGGAGGCGAGGAGAATTAGGAGAAAGCAATACTTATTTTGCGTGAAGACAAATATTCTATACCTGGTTGAGGGTTTTAGTCCTAATATTTAAACTGTTGTAGTTACTGTCAATAGTTACATAATCATAAAACTTGTCAGTAGTTATATAATCATAAAGATTGTCAGTAGTTACATCGTTTAAATAAATGTCAGTAGTTAAATAGTCATAGTTGTTGTCAGTATTTACATATAGTAGTCAATGCATGTCAGTAGTTACATTGTCAAAATAATTGTCAGTAGTTAAATAGTCATAATGCTTGTCAGTAGTTAAATAGTCAAAAGTCAATGATTGTCAGATGTCTGTAGGCCTCCCTGAATTGTTTTACACAAGCTACTCCGTCACCTGTAGTAACCTCCACCAGCTCATTGGTCTCTCCCTGCTCTGCCTCCTCGGCTATGGCAGAAACGTCGTCCACGAAATTATCCAGAGTGGGCGTGGCCTTGCCAAGGTCAAGGTTCAAAAGGTCCTCCTCAGTCGTAATGATCTCATTGACGTCATTTGACTCCAGTTCCAAGTCTTCCAGGATCTCAGCTCCTCCCATGGTGTTGCTCACCATCTCCACCCCAGGACGGTGGGGGCTGATCGGGCTGGTGGCCTTCAGAGACTCCCCTAGCGCGGTCGGAAATATATGTCACCAGCGTGTTAATGAGGAGGCCCAGGGCGGAGGAGTTTAGAGTGGACGTATGGAATGTAGGGGGCTAACGTATAGACGTGTGCGTCTGGGTGTGTCTGTACAGTATCCTACAGGAGTACAGGCTTTGGCCATGTGTCTGGAAGGGGTACAGATTCACGAGTGAGATTACGACAGCATCCCAAACGTCCATTTCCTTACAGCTGTGACATCCAATCTCTGGCCTTTTAATGAAAACTATATCCAGTGCCACAGGCCCGGTAGTATGCGTTGTGGTTATAGGTTCTTTATGAACCTCCTGCCCCACCCCCCTGTACCCCACCACACGCTAAACATTTGACGGAGGGGATGTAGCCTCTGCCTCGTTACGGGACAGTAGAGGTTATAAGCTCGGGCTATTTTAATTAGCATCGTAGCGTCCTTGGGCTCGGCACCGGAGGCTCCGGCACAGAACCCGGTTTAGAACCACGGGTCCCTCTGCTGGCTTGCTTCTGAAGCTAAGCAGGGTCGGTCCTGGTCAGTCATTGGATGGGAGACCAGATGCTCCTGGAAGTGGTGTGGGAGGGCCAGTAGGGGGCAAAGAACAAAACCCCAATCCCCAAGGGCAGGGAAAAGCACATTAGGGATTCCCTACGCAGGGTGTTGTCAATCACATGGCATGTTAAAGATGGCATGGTGCCAGGCTGCTTCAAATCTAGCAGTACCTATCATCGCTACCTAATTATCCCCAGCTTCCAACTGGCACATCCATCCCCTCTTCCAAAAGCAGCGTTTTGATAGTACAGGACTATAGCAACTACATCTTAAGTCAACGACGTCCCTGTGGATGAGAGGGTCAGAAAGAACACCACTTTGTCTGAGTTGTGGTGGTTGGGTTTGCTTTACATCGCCTGGAACAATGTCTGCAACAGGAAAAATAAAATGAAATGGCTCTTTTGACTGCCTGTCAGTGTCCTGTGTGACTTTGATATGCTCACTAGACTGCGGGTATGTTACATCTTTGTAATTGTAACAGCCTACCGTTACTAGTTACAGTTGATACAAGTGTCATGTGGAAATAGTGTAAATAGTATGGTGTGGAAAGAGCACTAGTGTGTTTATTTCTGGACTGTTCATTGAAATAGCTTCTGAGTTTTAATATCTGCTGATTCTGCTGACACATGCAACATTGCGTCCCTGAAACTGTGAGTGAACAGAGAAAGGTTTACGCGACGTGAAGGAAGACAATCCACTCCTCATCCACACACGTGCAGGAGATTTCAGGTGTGTAACTCCAGAGAATAGATGTCATGGTAAAAACTCAGGACCCAAAAAATGCTAAAATACTGTGCCTCGTTAATTACCTTGGTCATCAGTTAGGATGGTGCCTGGTGTTGCCTCTACAACGGCCTTTCCTTTTTCTCCTCTTTCTTCTCCTCCCAGCTGGTCTGCAGTCTCCACCCCTTCGACACCCTCCCCCTCCTGGTCTCCCACTTTCTCTCCACCCTCTTCCTCCTCACTTCCTACTGCCTCACCCCCTGCCTCCCCAGCCACTCGCTCCACACTGTCTTCCACCCAGTCTTCCATCTGTCCTCCAGCCACCTCCCCTTTCTCTTTCCCCTCCTCCTCCCTTCGCTCCCCCACTACCGACTGAGTTGTCTTCATCTCCTCATAGTCATCCTCCTCCGCCACTTCCTCCTCCCCACCGAACCCCTCACCTCCCTCTGCCTCAAACATCTCGTCTACCCCTTCCTTCTCCGTCATAGTTGGCACCTCCTCCTCTGTCTCAGCAATCACCTCAGTTTTCCCAGCTGCTCCTTCCTCCTCTGCTCTTCCCACCTCCCCTTCTTCTGTGACAGTTTCCTCCAGAACCGCTACAGGGACTTCCACTATCTGAACCTCCACCTCCCCTACTCCTCCAACCTCCTTCTCCTCATGCTCAGGTTTTATCTCTCCCTCCACCTCCTCACCCCCAACCTCCTCGTCCCCAGCTTCAGTTTGATCCCCTTCACTTCCATCCTTCACCCACTCCACCACTTCAGCGACCTCCTCATGCTTCCCCAACCCTCTTTCCTCCTCCACTTCCTCCTCCACTTTCTGCCCTTCTTCTCCTACCTCCTCCTCTCGTCCACCCTCGGCCTTTTCTCCCTCCACCTCCCCCACATTTCCTTTCACCTCCCCCAGAGCGGCCCCCACTACTCTTTCTAACAACTCCTTTAGCACCTCCGCGCCCACCGGCTCCTCAACCCCCACCACTTCCTGCACAGCCTTCTCCACTTCCCTAAGGCCCGGGGAAGCCACCTCCAGGATCACGTCCTCCTGCAGAGCCACCCCAGCCTGGAGCTCTGGTCCCTGGGTGGTCACATCCACAGAGGGTCGGATGCTGGCTGACATGCCTACATGGTGAAATACACACAGAGTTTAAATGTCACAAATGTGTTCTCAGTGTTCTAAAGACGGCACATTTAAAAGATTCATAGGTGGGGGTAGACATGTTTTCAATTTGGAAATAAAGTTAGTTTTAAAGGAGTAATATATTGGTTTCTAGTATGACTGGCTTGTATAGATTAACAGGGTAATGTAGTCTAGTTGTTTATAGCATGACTAGCTATTATGAACTAACAGGGTAATGTAGTTTAGTTGCTTCCACTATGACTAGCTGGAATAAACAGACAGGTCATGTAGTTTAGTTTTTCTAGTATGACTAGCTCTTATGAAGTACTAACAGGGTTATGTAGTTGGTCAATTGGTTTCTAGCATGACTATCACATATACTAATAGGGTTATGTAGTTTAGATGTTTCTGGTATATAGCTCATACAGTAGAAACAGGGTTATACAGTTGTTTCTTCTGTGACTACCTTTTAGAAAAGTTTTGCATAGCCTGTTTCTTTACACTGTCTCAGCTGGAAAGGTCTGGGTAAATGTTTTCTAAATGTCTTTCCGACAACTACAATGACAAATCACATTGCACTTCACAATCAAAATTATGATGAGGTGTTACGTTTTTAGAGGGCTGAAAGTGCTGGTTATATTAATTAATGTATCTATTTATTACCATGAATTATTAATGACAGCTTCCGTCAACTTATAAACACAGTAGAAAACACATTCTCGCAACGTTCTCACAACGATCTCAAAATTTTTTCAAAACGTTCTTATAACATCTAAACCACATTACCCTGTTCGTTCTCCTAATGTTCTCACAGCATACTGATAAACATTTATGAAACTCATACAATTCTTATTCCCGTAAAATCCTCATAAAGTCCCCATAATGTTCCTAAGTAAACCCCATTAATCGTACCTTGAGCTTTGCAGTGATGTATCAGTAAAGCAAAAATCAAACCTATTAGAAAATAGGGATCCATGGCGTCAGGACAAAAATAAATAAAAAACTAACTCCAACCAAACACTCTGAAAAACACCTTCCCTCCTCTATCTGAATACATGTGTATAGATCTCCCTGGAGTGTGTATCTAACAGCATCGAGAGACAAACACAGTGTGTTGAGTAGATACCCCCAGGGCGGACAGTCAGGTGGGAGACCGGGTGGCCAATGTCAACTTGTCATTGGACAGACAAAAGCAGGGTATCCTACTGTACTATCTGTGTGTGTGTGTGTGTGTGTGTGTGTGTAGGTAGGTAGGTATGTGTGTGTGTGTGTATAGGTATGTATGTGTGTGGGGCAGTGGTGTGTATGTGTGTGTAGGAGGTTTTTTTGCGTGTCCATGCACACATCCCCACTCATCGTGGACAGGTGGGGAAAACTGTTGTCTGGGTGCGAGAGGGTTTAATGGTTCTTACTAGCTGTGTGTCAAGGCCTTGGCGGCATATCGCACACAGACCATGAAACTAGCTTTAGTAATTACCGAACCGCTGTGAGGCCCTGGGGTTGGAGGGGGGGGGAAGCCACACCTACGTGTAGAGTACCGACTGCTAGAATGGACACGGTCCCTGTAGAACAGAGTAAGCTAGAATGGATACAATCCCAATTGCCAGGCCGTTATCGTGAATGAGGATTTGTATTAATTGACTTGCCTGGTAAAATAAAGGTAAAAAAAGGGTTTTTGTATAATTAATTATAATGATGGGGTTTGTATCCTCATTAATAATAATGATGGGGTTTTGTGTCCTCATTAATAATAAAGAGGGGGTTTTGTATCCTCATTAATAATGAGGTTTTATATCCTCATTAATAATAATGATGGGGTTTGTGTCTTCATTAATAATTAGTTTTTATATCTGCATTAATAATCATGAGGGGTTTTGAATCCTCATTAATAATGATGGGGTTTTGTATCTTTAGTAATAATAACGAGGGGGTTTTATATCCTCATTAATAATGATGGGGTTTTGCATCTTTAGTAATAATAATGAGGGGGTTTTATATCCTCATTAATAATAGGTTTTGAAGAAAACTGAATAATCATTTTGCCTTCTAGATTAAATTTGAAATTAACTGAATAGGAAGAAAAAAGAGAACGGAGAGACAAAGAGAGACACGGAGAAAGACGTACCGCCCTAAGGTATGGTTGATAACCCTCCACACCTGAAAACAATGGAAAAACAGAGAGGAGGAGGAAAACAATGTGGAGAGAGAGTTTGTGAAAGTGAGAGAGGGAGGGAAAGATGAAGACAAGCGAAGAAGGGTGTAAGAGTGTAAGGAGGGAAGGTTGAGAGGGGGAGAATGTTTTAGAGAGAGATTTGAATGGGCACGGAAGGAGACAGAAAAAAGAGGGAGAAAGACAAAGGGAGAGAGAGATTAGAGGGGGCATGTAAGGAGGAAATAACAGGCATGGACAGGAAAAGAGAAAATGTGCTATTTTACTAATCGCACGACAGGGAAGCAAGGTTTGCGTCCAACTTGCAATTAAGATTAAAAGCATTTGAAGAAAGCAGAATTAATTGGCCAGCCTTGCCACTGGGAGCGTGGGGACATTGTCACCAGGGACTTCCTGGTCTCATCACGCTGTAGCGCCCTCAGGCAGCGTAGGCACCCGCAAAGCCAACTGCCGTTGTAAGGTGTGTGAGCGCGCTCTCATACGCGTTGACCCACAAGACGTGGGGCTGGCTTAGCGCTGATACCTGGGAGGAGAGTAAAGGTTGGGTCAATCTTCAGCTCTCCTGAATCAGCTGGGTGTTGCTGCAGTGAGAGAGGGTCAGATCTACAGTGGAACAAGTTGGGGAAGGGGTTACTGTAGTTAATCTACTGTTTGAACGATAAAGGTTTCAGAGCAAACGGAAATAAAAAAAAGTTTGACTAGTGCTGTATGTTCAATTACTTTATCAGACATTTTTAGTGTGAGCCTTTGGCTTTCAGCTTTGGTAATCTGTTGATGAAAACGGCAGATTTTGCCAAAAGTTTTGCACACACCAACCAGATCTCACTATTCTCTGGTAGAGACATTATGTGTTATGGACATAAATAAATAACCTATTTCCGATAAACTTGTTTCTGAGAAACAAGTACAATTTTCTGAAACAGAAACATCTCATCCCAGAGTGGTGCCATGTTTGATTAGTTACCCTCCAAACTGGAGCAAGCTGGACAAATGCACTTCCCTCCACTAGATACCTGGGCTAATCTGTGAGCAGGATTCGAACCCTGGTTTCGTGTAATAAAACAAATAATACAACAAACCAATAGCTTGGCAGTTGACAGTAAAGGAATGAACAATTGCTGCTTAAGGATCGGGATATGGTTTGGAATAGTCTAAAATAATAACGGATAAAATTAAATGTGCTAGCATCTTTCATGTTTGTCAACATTGGCAAAGAGGAGCTGTTTCCTCTCAATCTGTTGTCTGTTCACCTAAATCTCCGTGGGACTATTGTGTGTCTATTCGACAGATGCTACAAAATAGCTCACTATTCAATGTTTTGTAGGACCTGCATAAATGCCTGTACATTGAGGACTGGGGAAAAACCACACAAGACTTAGTCACCCAGAAGCCCATCGGGACTCGTCTTTGAGGCTTACCGCTTCCTGCATACTGCCCCATTAAAAATGGGCTAAACGTTTGAGGTGTTTTTCGTGTGTAGCCCTGGTCTAAAGTAGTGCACTAGAAAGGAAAAAGAGGGCCCTTTAGGAGTTAATCTTATGCTTCAAAAATAATCTCAAACTGGAAAACTGAAGACGAGGATACAATGTGATATTTCGCTCTTTCCATCCCCCTGGCTTCTCCTCGCCCTCCACCAATTATCTCTCTCGCTCTGCCTCTCAGCCGTCAGTCTCTCATCCCGATCTCCCTGTTTCTCACCCGCCTCATTCCCTTCTGCACCCTCTCCTCCCTTCCCCTCTTTCTCAGCCATCTCTCTCGTTCGTGACTGTAGCAGATTAGGAGTGTCGGGGGCTTGTTAATACTGTCACATGCGGTGGTTATACCAGGCGTGTGCGCGCACACATACACACACAATGGAACACATAAGCAGCCAAGAACACACGCAAAGAGCTTGGTGATACCAGGCAGTGAGTACCTGATAATTGGCTTGTGACTAGAGAGGCAGGGGATTACTCGAAATATTACTTATGCACTCTGGGGAGGCGGTCTGGACACAGTCCTGTGTTGTGGAGATTTACGGTTTCAAACACACTTTGGGGTGCGTCCCAACAAGATCCCTATGTAGTGCACTGTTTTTAATGAGGGGCCAATGTGGCTCCCGTCAATAGAAGTGCACCACAGAGGGAATGGAGGCCGTAGCAAATGCTTTCGAGGCACCGGGTTTCACGTAGCCCCGTGTCGGAGAGATGTGGGGGTGTTACCAACACACGTGCCACGGGCGCGTAAACATCCTGTTATCGGAGGCTTACAGTCGTCACCCCGGAAACGCACCGCTGCTGCGTAAGTACTTGAACTTTATTCGTGAACTGTATAAACAGTCGTCGATGTGTTCGATGTATTTCGTCAGCGCGCCCCAAATATTTAGCCTGCCAGAATTACATCTGCTTGTCTGGGGGTGAAGGTTACATCGACGGTGCCCCTAGGTCACATGATCTTTTGTCTAAACTCTCCTTCCTGCTGGAAAGTCCCACCTCGCGAACACATCGTTAATCTGAGGGCGAAATAGAACTGACATCCAATTCCGGCCTGTGAAACAGAGCCAGCCGCTGCACCCCTAAACGTGATTGGTGGTGATAGGATACGTCGGAGATGTGGCGAGTCGTTTTTTAAACGTGGGGAGATCATTTTTTAAGAAACACTGTGATTTTGGAGGAGCTTGGCAGGGCGTTTGGGGTGATCGGGTGACTGGAGTGCATCCTTAACTTGAAGCAGCCGTCTACAACCAAATCATCTGAGGAATTCGCTGCTGGCGATTGATGTTCTTGCACAAACATGGCGTTGTGTGTTGTAAGCTTCCCCTGATCTTTCCGCGAACAAAAACAAAGACTGTGTCATGAAACAAAAATCAAATTTTGTTTGTTTTTCTGTTTCTGCTCGCTTCTCTTATTGTTCTATTCTCTTCTCTGTTTTACAGAGACTCCCCACCCAGCAACTGCAACCGTTCTAATCTGGTGATCCCTGCCCCAACAACCCATGTGGAATTCTTGGTATCCAGCAGCATTAGGAACAGTGGATCTGGGCCAAGAGTTGCACATCTCATTCTATCCAGGACTTTCGGGCTCTGACAGAGACATGGATTACCCAAGAAAATACTGCCACTTTAGCTGCTCTCTCTTCCGCTGTACCCTTTCCTCCCCGTGTTGGCCCTACCTGACCAGCTGTTAGGCAAAGTGGCTCACCGTCAACTCACAGGGGAGGACTGCTGGAAGCTGGTAAAAATGGAGGAACAACAAACTTCTAAATTACCCTTCCATCACTCGATCATGAAGACCTCCCATCCCCTACTCCCTTTACCTTCCTCCTCTGAAGACCTCCCATCCCCTACTCCCTTTACCTTCCTCCTCTGAAGACCTCCCATCCCCTACTCCCTTTACCTTCCTCCTCTGAAGACCTCCCATCCCCTACTCCCTTTACCTGCCACCTCTGAAAACCTCCTGTTCCCTATCTCCCTCATCAACTCATCTTTGACCTCTGACCTCAACCATTCCTGACTTTAAAATGGACAGAGTTGTTCTTCTCAGCAGCCCCATTTGGCCCCTTTCACTCTTACTAAGTCTCCTGTTAAATCCCTCAGAATGAGACAGGTCACTCGGGACACTCTGCTCTGTGTGTCACAGAGGCTCTTTACATGGCTTGACTCTCTCTTTTTATCCGCTGCTTTCGACACTGTGAACAATCAGATCCTCCTCTCTGCCCTCTCAGGGCTTGGCGTCTCAGGCCCTGTACACTTTTTGAAGGCATCCTACATGGTGTACTAGGTGATGTAGATAGGACCTGTGGCTGCTATCAATACTGGTGTGTCTCCTCTCCAAGTTACTTGTTTATTGTCTATTACATATTCACATTCTCTCTTCTATCATTGCTAAGCTGATGACCATCTACTTTTTTCTCCATTCCCCTTCTTCCCACCACCTCAAGCTCAACCGTGACAAGACGGAGCCGCTCTTTTTCCAGGGAAACAATTCCACAGTGTTCTGCTCCTAGAGTGCAAAGAACCTTGGCATGACGCCGGACTAGGTGGTAGCTCGCTTCATTCACGCTCCACACCATTTTTTGAAGCCACCCTTATCTCGCACAGGAAACGGCGTAGCAGGAAACAACGTAGCAGGAAATGGCGTAACAGGAAACAGCGTAGCAGGAAACAGCGTAGCAGGAAACAGGAAACGGTATAGCAGGAAATGGCGTAACAGGAAACAGCGTAGCAGGAAACAGCGTAGCAGGAAACAGGAAACGGTATAGCAGGAAACGGCGTAGCAGGAAATGGCATAGCAGGAAACGGCATAGCAGGAAACAGGAAACGGCGTAGCAGGAAACGGCATAGCAGGAAACGGCGTAGCAGGAAACGGCATAGCAGGAAACAGGAAACGGCGTAGCAGGAAACGGCATAGCAGGAAACAGGAAACGGCATAGCAGGAAACGGCATAGCAGGAAACGGCGTAGCAGGAAACAGCGTAGCAGGAAACAGGAAACGGCGTAGCAGGAAACGGCATAGCAGAAAACAGGAAACGGCGTAGCAGGAAACGGCGTAGCTGGAAACGGCGTAACTGCAAACGGCGTAGCAGGAAACGGCGTAGCTGGAAACGGCATAGCATTCGTCAAGTGGATTACTGTCAGTAGGGCTCTCTGCTTATGCCATCCAACCCCAGCACCTTCAGGCTGTGTTCAAATACTCAAACACCTTTGGCTCTTGGTCACCGAACCCATACGGATGTTCGGCTACCTCTCAGCCTATTCAAACCTTTTCCCCTGGCACCCCAATGGTAGAATCAGCTTCCCCTTGAAGATATGGCTTCTGAAAACGGACCTTTTTAGATTTAGTATTTAAAATAATTCCTCATTAAGTTTGAACAGTGGTCATGATATAATGAAGTGTGCGTGCGCTCGTATGGGAGAGAGAAGTGATGTGGTTCTGATAAGGGTTAGGGATTAGGGAAAATAAAAAATACCTGGTCCCCATGAAGATAGTGAAACAAATTTGTGTGTTTTGTTGTCATCTAGTGTCTACATTTTTCCATCAAAAATTCTCTCTAATTCTCCACCATTTTCAAGAGGAGCTAAAAATCAAATGCTATGTATTTCTGTTTGTTACAGCATCATAGCAGTCTGTTCGGAGACGTTCAGGGCTTTCACGTAGACAGAGTTTTATCTAACAAAGAATAGAGAATCTTGGACGCAACATGAAATAATAAAATTCAGCAGAAGACTTCACACTCTATCTTTCTGACACATCCACAAGAACACAAGTGCGCGTGCACACACACACACACAGGAAGCTCATGCTGAACTCTCTCATAATGCAGTATCAGTAATTTCTCTAAAAGAAAGGCTTCAGCCTCTAAAAACATATCTGGGACATCTTCTTGTGGGTCACCATGGAAATGATCATCGAGCACAAAGTTACCTTCTTATTAGCATATTTTGATCAGAGACTCTGCCGTCTCAACACACGCGCACAGACACACACACCCGCTGACTTAAACAACAACAACAACGTCAACCAACCAACAACATCACAAGTAATGTATGCATCATTATTATTCGTATATGGAGTTCTAATTTATGCGTCGTTAGTGGGGAGGTTAGTATCAAAGGAACGTGGTGAGCTGGAGAGAGAGGAAGAGATGGTTGAAGGGATGGAGGAAGGAGAGAGGGGGAGCAGGGCGAGTTAGAGGGGCAGAGAGCGGGAGAGAGGGAAAGAGAGAGAGAGAGGAGCGTGAGAGAGGGAAAGAGAGAGAGAGAGGAGCGGAGAGAGGCTGTCGATAAGGATGAGAATAAAGTCAAACTATTTCGTATTTTCTCATTGCCTTGCCTTCAACACATACATACACACTTCATCAACAATCCCACTTCAGTAGGAATACGATTAGAAACGCTGTGACAATTTATAATTAGTGCAGAATATTTCCGCGGCCTGAAGTTAATGTGTGTGTGTATTCTAGATCACTCAGATCATTGCTTCCAAAGGAAAGTTCTGAAGACGGAACAACTTTCAATTCCAAACCCTAAACTGGCATCTTCTGGGACTTGCAAACTACTGGGCGTTAATGTGGGCCTAGTGCTATTTCAACAGCTGCCTGCAAACCCACCGATGAAACACCTCGCAAAGTACAACACGCACACATCACACAGTCCTAACCCTGCTGTTGTGACAAGGATTCCAGTTTTTGTTTCTGCTTGAGAGAACTAAGAAGAAGAATTCTCCCATTCTACTTCATGCTTGAGAGAATTACCATATCTATTTGGAGATATAATTTGGAACTTGAAGGTGTGGATGTGTGTGTGTGTGTGTGTGTTGTGTGTGTGTGTGCATGTGTGTGTGTGTTGTGTTGTGTGTGTATGTGTGTGTCTCCATCTGTGTGTGTTGTGTTGTGTGTCTCCGTGTGTGTGTGTGTGTGCATACTGGAGCTGTGTGTAAAGTTTAGACTGGATCACAAAATCAATAGGTAAATACCAAACAGTTTTGTTGCATCTCAGATTCGTTAACATGAACTATAGATCATCTCAACACGGGCAAAATCACTTGTCAGGAAAACAATGAAAACAAAATGGCAAGAAAAATTACGTGACTACACCTTTGTTTAACATTACCGCATGATAGCTTCAAAATTGACTTGGGAAACAGGAGACGGCCTGTTGCTGTTTCACTGAAGCCCCTAAAATGTTACCAATCCAGGGGACACTGTGCTGAAACAAAGACGTACAGCAGTGGACACACTGAATCAATCAAACCAAATGTGTTTTATGAAGCCCTTTTTACGTCAGTAGTTGTTACAAAGTTTGCTCGTAAAGATACCCAGTCATAAAGCACTGAAGAGCAAGCGATGCCAAGAAATCAAGGCACAGTGGCTAGGAAGAACGCTTGTCTCCACTGCCTCACCACAAGGCAGTACATAATGAAAGTTTTAGGACCAGATCTTTAGGCCACTTGGCCTGCTATGCCCACAGAGAATTTAGACCGGGTTCCTAAATGAACTGGGGTTACATGGAAATACGTGATTATATGCAGTGCCAGCTCTAGCCTTTTGGGGGCCCTGAGCAAAATTTGATTTGGGGCCCCCTCTCCCCTACCAATTGGGGGCCCTAAGCAACCGCTCATGTTGCTTATGCCTACAACCGGCACTGGTTATATGTTAGGCAAGGTTTCAATATGTCTTAACTATATTGGGTGATCGACACCATTTCAATTATCTTTCCGAGAGGTAAAGCTTTTTGGCACAAACTCGGTGCCCGTGTATCACTTCTATTCAATATCTTCATCATCGGGCAAGTTGGTGCCACTGAAATTTTGCTTTAAACTTGACAATAAATTTTCACCTCGTTGGCCTGGGGCCTTGGCTTTTAGCGGCATTCGAGACAAGATCATTTTTATTGATCTTTTTTTTTCAATAGGCTGCTTACACAGGCTGACAAATTTTGATCCACTAATTGGTCCCAATTGATCCTCTTAAATAGGCATTTCAGCTTTATTGATAGAGACAGCAGGGAAAGATAGAGGAGAGAGTTTTTTGCTGGCAGTGGGCTGGAACCAAGCTCATGCTGCAGCAGTACATGCACACATCTCTTTGTCCTTCACACTTTATAAAAGACAATTACGTTAATGTTTTATGAAGCCCAAAATGAAGTCAAATTTTTTGCAACTGCATTCATAAAATGTTTTTTCTCTCTCTACCCTAAATGTTTATCATGTGTTGAAATTCTTCTCCACTGCTGAAATGCGATTTTTATATGGTCAGGATCTCCCTCTGTTTTGTGTCTTCACAGAAGTTCTGCCAATTCTTTTTAGGGACCATGAGTTTAGTTCATTATGTGTTTTTGTTATATTTTTCAGATTTAAGAAATAGGAGCTTAAGCTAGTGCTTACAAGCTGCCTGAGGGA
The DNA here is from genome assembly GCA_016801175.1 of Esox masquinongy. Classification (NCBI taxonomy): domain Eukaryota; kingdom Metazoa; phylum Chordata; class Actinopteri; order Esociformes; family Esocidae; genus Esox; species Esox masquinongy. The sequence goes on along the minus strand of JACXGI010002038.1, from coordinate 49,973 downwards.
GGCGCTAGAGCCTAATGAGATCAGGAAATCCCTGCTGAAGATGCCTCTCTGCTCCCAACATGATCCTGGGCCAATTATTTCTGCAAACTATAAACGTTCTTTTGGTTCCATGCAGGTTGAACCCCAAACCTTGCTCTCATATTTTAATTTTCCTTCATCCCTGCTCCTCCCTGCTCCTCCTACAGCTCTCTCCCTCAGTCTTCATCTCTCTTTCTGTCTCGACAATGTTTTCTCTCTTTCCTTCTGTTTCCCCTTTGTTTTCTCCTCCAGCGTGGAGGGTTATCAGCCATACCTCAGTGAGTGAACTGTTTCTTTCTCCGTCTCTCCTTTCCCCTCTCGTTTCCTTCTCCTCCACCCACACTCATTCTTTCTTCACATACATTTTTGTTATCCTTCAAAGTATGGTGTCACCATCAATACCACAGAACCTGTCTGTCTTTCTGTCTGTCTAAAGTGGAACACTTATGTAAGACAGCCATTGTGGATTACATAAATCTCTCTGTGTCCTATCAATATTTTATCTCATGTCCGTTTGATGTGTGTGTAATTGGATATTTATGTCGTGAGTGTATAGTGAGTTTCCTCTGCAGTTCCGATGGCATGTGGAGTGTCTCGGTGTGTGTCTTGCGCGAGCGCGCGCGCATGTGTGTTTGCGTGTGCGTGCAATGGGTTCCTTCTCTGTGAGGTCCTAACGGCATGGCGAGGGCACACTGGAACTGGGGTGCATGGGATGCGTGGCTGTCCGGGGGTTTGGGAGCGCTTGGCGTTTGCTGTTGTGTTTGTTTTTTTTGTGTTTCTTTCCAAGGTCCTGATGACACGAGGAGGGCTTACTCGAACTGGGACGCGTGTGCGTGTGTGTGCGTATGTGCGTGCGCGTGCATGTGTGTATGCGTGCATACGTCTGTGTATGTGCGTGTTTCACATGGTGGGAGTTAAGAAGGGTACGTGTTGTTTACTTGTTAAAGTTGCCGACACTCAGGCTTCTGCTTATTCTTTTATAGAGTGAGACAACAAGGCAGAAACAGAGAAACCAAGAGAGAGAAAGGAAGAGGGGGGGAGACCGAGGGAGGTAGAGAGCGGGAAAGAGGGGGAAACAGAGATAGAGGGGGAGAGAGAGAGAGCGAGAGAGAGAGAGAGAGAGCAGGAGAGATCAAGAAAGCGAGGGAGAGGGAGGATATGAGACTCCTTGAAATTAATGAAAGAATTTGAGAGCAGTGAGTTAGTGTTTCTAGAAAGTGAATATCAAAGAGTCACTGGGGCCAATGTGGGTAGAGGAAACAAGCTGGCAGGACGGATGGAGGAACAGAATCTTGGTGCCACCGGGAGTAATTCTTCATTCTGACCACCAGGTGGTGCTGTAGAGGTTTAGAATAGATGGCACGCTGTACCTTCACTTCCAATGACATCATTGCGTTAGAATACTCCACTTCCCATTACATCATCATGTTAGAACACTTGTCTCTTTTATTATACTCCTCATAGTACATTTGATGTAATGCAAACACACATTTTGTGAATTTCTATACTTGACCGGGACAGATCAAATTCTTCCCATTGAAAGTCCTATTTTCCCTAAACCTAACCCCTACTCCTAATTCTAACCGTAAACCCAAATGTAATGTCCACCCCCAACCTAACCCTAACCATTTTTCCTCATGGGGACAGGCAAAATTTTCCCACAAGAGTAAGTTGTCTTTGTTTTACTATGTGGGAGGATTTGTGGTAATATCTGGACACACTCTCTCTCTCTTTCTCTTACACTTCCGCACACACACACACCTCAAAGCACAGCTAGAGGCAGACTACCAGATGCTATTTGCTTAAATACAATCTGTTCGACCGCCCATCACTTACATTTGTGAAGAATAAAAACGATCCTATGTATTTAAGGCACCAGCACCATTCATCGTGTCTCAAATGACACTCTATTCTCTAATTAGGGCCCTACTTCTGACCAGAGGCCAGGAGCCCCATAAGGCTCTTCCACCACCCATGAGGCTGTGCTCCAAACTCAGTGAACTGTTCAGGGAGAGTGGAGTTTGGGACACTGGTGGATTGGAAACATCCCAGTTATCTGTGTTGCTTATTTAACTAGCTAACAGCTGGCTCGGACAGTACAAATGCCTTCTGAAGTCAAATAGGTATGTGTGTGTGTGTGTGTGTGTGTATGTGTGTGTGTGTGTGTGTGTGTGTGTGTGTGTGTGTGTGTGTGTGTGTGTGTGCTGCAAAGACACATTGTTAGTTTCTGGTGAAAAGAAAGAAGCGTGGGAGTGGGAGTGTGTATGTGTTAAGGGAAATGATACCAGGCCCTTAGTGTGTAACATTTTGCCTCTGGGTCTCTATTCTGTCTGTTTCTGCTCATTGCTGTGGTCTTATCATCAATCATTACTCTTTCTCACACAAACTCTCCCTCCCTCTCTCTATTGCTCTCCCTCTCTCTCTCTCTCTATCGCTCACCCTCCCTCGCTCCCGCCCAATCCTGTCAGGATCTCTCCCTTCCTTGCTCTCTTCTTCCCCCCTCAAATTAGTTGTGTCCTGCTGTGTTTTAACAGAGACCCAGAGAGTGAGGCGGAGTGAGAGAGGCAAACAGAGGGAATGCATCCCGCTGCGAATATAGATACAACACTACTCAGCACCCCAACAGTGGAGGGTAGGAGCGTAGGTCTGTTATATGTCTGACTGCCATTAAGCCTCCACACACAGTAAAAGAAGAACAAGTTAGGGTTAGGGTCAGGATTAGGGTCAGTGTTAGGGCCAACGTGTCAGAATATTAATTGAACCACAGAGCCCTCAAGACAATCTTAAAGATACATTTCTGAGCAAGTCAGGTCAGTGCAGCTCTTGAGGGTAACAGAGGTGAACTACACACACAAACAAAAACATTCATAATTTACCATACTTGTGGGAACCCCAAAAAGGTATTCCCTTTCAAAATATTAACAATAATGGACCTGAAACTCTTAACAATAACTCATAACCTAACCTCTAAATCTAACCTCTAAACCCTAACCCTAATTTTGACCCAAATAATGGCCTTTTTTCCTCTGGTGAAATACCCCCAAAATGTTCACATTTCTGTACCTGGGCATAGGGAAACATAAATTGTTTGGCGTTGAAATTGGCATTACGTTTCCTATTTCACCCCACAAGTATAACTGGAACACACTCTCCCACATCCTTACAAACAGACACACACACACACACACACACACACACACACACACACACACACACACACACACACACACACACAC